>JAYMTP010005469.1:0-13324 GCA_036897365.1 Geranium brycei
AGTCATGCAATAGCCAAGCAAGCGCAGTATGTTAGGATGATTAGAGGCTTGTGAGCCTCCAATATCCACTTCGTTTTGAAACTGAACCTCCGCGCCAGCCTTACCCACCGCAGTACACCTTTTAATAGCCACCAAAGAGCCATCGATGAGTAGGCCTTTATAAACTTTGCCGAATCCCCCTCGGCCAACAATGTTTTTGTTGCTGAAATTGTCAGTTGCCAATTTGAGCTCTTTCCAAGAAAACCGTTTTAGGGGACTGCCATGAATGACTAACAGGTCTTCTTTGGTTCGAGGCAAAGAGAGGGTGCGCATCTTGAACACCATCGTTGGTTGATCAAACTTATGTCCTCTGTCTCGGGATAACCAAAAAGAGGGTGTGCATCGAGGCAAAGAAAACAGTTTTAGGAGACTGATAAAAAACTTATGTCTCTATCTGATTGTGATGATCCTTAAAACTCAATCTGAAATCACGGTGGAGTCCATTTCTGAGGTGCTTCCTCGCGGCAATAGAAATCAAAGCAGCTTCCAGGCAATTTCTGAGGTGCTTTGTTTGCGTTGGCCTTTTATTGACTTCTGTATGTATTTAATGGTTCTTAATTGGGAGCTAGTACACTCACTAACCTAAATTTTGGAATTGTTAGCGACAGTAATTAAGAGATGCTTAGCTTATATGATGGTAGATGAATTAAAGTAAGCAGAAAATTGTGGATAATCTTACACTCATCAAAATACAAGTGTCCTAATGATTAGGGGCTTTGGACAGAGAGTTTGTGGAGCAGAGGAAAGGACGAAGAAGCCCCAGAAGGACACTTTTTTAAACCCTTATAATATGCAAATAAAACATTCATACTTTTGGTCCAATATTTTATACCCCCGTCAATTTCCTCCGACATTTTATTATAATAAATAAAACACTTTCCATTGCCATTTCCGCGTGAAGAAAATCAGAATTTTGGCCTCATCCTCGCATCATTACTTTTTTTACAAGCTAAAAATATATTATTACAATAATAATAATTTCATATAGAATGCTATAAAGTATAGTAATTTTGATGCTACTTTATGGATCTAGTAGCGTTTGGCCAAAGGCCATACAGATACAAGATTCATACAAAGTGAGGCCAAGAGGATGACACACAAGACAGATAGTTTAGTAAACTTGAAACTCAGGAAAATACCACCTGAAGTTATATTCAACTGGAAATCATGTTGTTGGTTCTTGTTGATCACTGCTTCAACTTCAAGGACTTTAGGGAGAAGTGTATGCTCTGGTTGTAGCAAGGTCGACTTGACTTCTTGGCTTGATACACAATGAACATGGTTTGCAAGGACTTGAGGGAGGAGTGCATCATTTGGCTGTAATTGGACCGTCTCTATTTCTTGGCTTGATTCACACTGAACACTAATTGCAACGACTTGAGGGATTAGTACTTCCTCTGGTTGTAATTGGGCTGGCTCAATTTCTTGACTTACGAGCACTTGTGGTATGAGTACTTTCTCTGTTTGCAGTTGGGCAGGCTCCATTTCATGAATTGATTCACAATTTGCAAGATCAGAAGCAACACTTACACATCCATATGCATCCAATGATCCGGACCAAACTTCCCCATCTTGATGTGTTGCAATTTGAGACTCATACGGATTGGTTGCATCTGGATGATCTTTAAGCATCTGAAAGACATTTGGGGGAACCTTGTCAAAGCAAACCTGGTTTCTGTGAGTCCAAATGGAGTACATTAGAGCAATACCCTTTTCCACAAATACACTCGGTTCTGCATCCCCAGGAAGAATATTCAATCTTGCTGCATTAGGCTTCATAATCGAATCCACAGCCTCTTTCACCGACCCGAAGCCAAGCATGTCGATCCTGACTCCCACTGCTAATATCCAAGCTTGCCTTGAGAAATCACAGTTGAAAAAGAGATGGAAGCTGTCTTCCTCGTACTCATTGCACATGGGACATAACGGATCTGCAGTCATCCCACTCAGCCAAAGCCTTGACTTTGTGGGAAGAACACCGGAGACAACCTCAGAAAGAAATGTTTCCAAAACATTATCCGAGATGACGATACCTTTGTGTTGTGACCTTGATTTGGTCCGCTGAGCTTTAGAGAAAGATGCAACTTGTTTACCCTTGGAAGAGATGCTACTGTCTTTCTTTGGATTGAGGTTGAGTTGAGCTTCATTTGTATGATCGAATTCAGAGGAAAGAGACCCATCTGAGTCCAACCTAGGCGAATCCATCATAGCTCCTAGCTCAACTTCATCAAACTGGAGCAAATTGGTCTTTACACCACCATTTTCAATCCTTGTGATGACCTCTGGCTCGTGGACTAATTGAGGAGGTTGAAAGGCAAAGAGACCAGCTGGATCGAAAGCAAATGGATCACCTTGAAGCATTTGGAGCACTTGTGACATCTTAGGTCGATCCTGTGGGGTGATCTGTACACACAGTAGAGCAACCCGTATCAGCTGCTCCACCTCCATCTCCATATCAACCTCCCAACTTAAACGTGGATCCACGAATGAATGCAGTTGTTTGTCTCTCAGTTTTTTGTAACAACATTTTGCTTGTTGTGAGTCGAATAATTTGGAGATATCATTGGTGTCATAGCCTTCATCTAGCCTTGTAATCCTCTGTCCGCTTATAAGCTGAAGAAGCGTGATTCCATACCCATACACATCATTCTTTAGGGAGTAGATTCCTTGCATGGCATACTCCGGAGGAATGTATCCATATGTGCCAACAACCGTACAAGTTCGGTAGCAAGTAGTGTATTTGAACTGCTCTTCTTCTTGCTTACCTTGGCCTTCATTAATGCCACGAGTACTCTGGCTACAAGATTCCACTTCTTCATCTCCATTCCTGCTGGTTGTGGTTGTGCACTGCCAACATGACCAGGTGCATGTTCTGGCCTCTTCCCTAACTGCTTCGGCTTCAACTTCAACTATGCTGCTGCTATCTGATTTGACCATTGTTTTTGTCAGATTCCAGCATTTTGTGAGGCCTCCACCTCCACCTGCTGCTGTATGATCCGGGATACTTGCTTCTTCACTGTCTTCTTCTTCTTTTGTTTCTTGATTCAGAAAAGGGTATTGATTTTCCCAATTGGAATTGGATTGACCGACAGTTCTGGACAGGCCGAAATCACCAAGGATGGGTTCAAAGTCATAGTCTAACAGTATGTTAGAAGGTTTCACATCGAGATGAACAAAATGACTGTGAGCTTGGTGCATATGAGTGAGGGCCTTGGCAACTCCCAAGGCAACTCGCTTTCGAGTAGGCCAATCCAGAGGGCGACTCTGGTCAGATACGAACAATCTGTTATCCAAGCTCCCGTTGGGCATGAATGCATATACAAGCAGGTGCTCCTTCCTTGTGATGCAGTAGCCACGCAACCGCAGCAGGTTAGGATGTTCCCCCGTCATGCTTGCTAACAGCATCTCCGCTTGAAATTCCTTCACGCTCTGACCGCCATGGAGTAGGAGTCTCTTGACGGCCACCAGGGAGCCATCCTCCGATAGCCGGCCTTTGTAAACATTACCGAATCCTCCCTTTCCAATAATGTTCCGATTGCTGAAATTGTCTGTGGCTCTTTTTAACTGACGCATGGAGTACCTCCTTACTTGGCCTCCAATTGCCAACAGATCTTCATCATCGCCGCGGAGAGAGAAGGTGCGCATCTTGAAAACCATCTTCTTTCTCACCCATTAATCATCTGCAGCCTATCTTATAATACTTACATATACAGCTACAGCTATAACTAATTAAATGTTCTCTTGACTTTTTCTGCACTCACATCTGCTGCCATCATCAAAACTGAGAAATGGTAGCTTCCATGCATGTTTCCCCGAAATTGCATATCAGTTTCAAAGTCAGCGTTGCCTATGTACGTACCTAACATCCATAACATATATGTGATTTATGTCAATTTTTCATTGTGCATTGAAGTTTTATCAGCTACATATTTTTGAATGATTACATCGTTTTCCCATGTACTTAATAATAAGGTTCGAACCCACAATCTATTATGACAGTGTGCCTCAAACCTCTAGGGTGTTCCCTTAAGGACAAGTGGTATTTCAATGTTAATTAATAAATTAAACAGTGTTGTTGGGGTGTAGACGAAACGGCATAGATTGTTAGATGTTGTGGTGGTCCAAGTTAGTAACAATCCTTCTTACTAAGCAAGGAAACCATAAAGGATAAGTTTCAAATACATAACATCTCAGAGTTGTTGGATCTTGAATTTTCAACCTCTCTACGAAGAATAATTTCAATTATAAAACTAATTGCAATATATGAATAGATAGAAGTATATGAATATTCATGGAAATTAACAACACATTTATCACTACTATTATACTTAAGAAAAATCTTTTAAATTGTAGATGAAATAAGAGTATAACAATTAAATCAAGCAAGAACTTAACATATGAACAGAGATGCGTCATGGTAAAAATTGAGCATTGGCTCAAAAGCTATTCACAATACTACCTCGATGTCAATCAATATTTGTGGTAGCTTCACAAAATTAACACAACTCGATACTCATGCACTTTCGAATCTGAATTAAGGAATTTACAAAAACAGTACCCAGGAACCAATAGGAGATGGTCATGTGATTTTTGAAAAGAGACTTGTTACATGTGATTTTTTGTGTCTGTCTGAGTGGTGCATTAATAGATCCTCAAAACTCAATCTGAAATCTGAAAGCCAATGACTTTGTACACAGAAACTGGAAACGGTCAATGCAATAGAAATTAAATATAGCAGCTTCCATGCAGTTTCTGGTGTGTTTCCCCCATTTTACTTTGAATAGCAAACAACCCATCACCGCAATTTCTTCCACTTTGAAAATGGCACAAAAATCCATAAACTTTGAATAACAACCCATATCTAATTCTAACTCAGAATTTCTCTATGCCATTAAATCCCAAGTAAAACTAAAATATAAATTTTTGTATATGAGAATGAGCCTAACAAGTAAGAGCAAGAAGCTAAGCCTATCCTCCATCTCCACACTAAGGTATTAACATTTATGCCTCATCTACATGTAGTGATTAAACTAATTGGATGTTCACTGGAAGAGTTGAAGTGGTGGGGGAAACATAAATCATTTATGCCGTTATGAGTATGCATGATTGTTCGAACTTGCTCCTAGCAATAAATAACCATAATAGCCAGAAGATTTGAGCCTAACCTAGACTCAAGAGTTGCTGGGAAGAAATGAAACCAGGACTGTAGTATTCTTTTTGCTCTTCTCCTTTTGTGGTGAATTGTCTGACACCATCATCATCATGCCTTTGTTTGGTATACATCTTGCAAGTAAAGTAGTACGTAAATAAACACAACTAACTGGTATTAAAAAGTAATCAGACAAAGCAATACAAATAGCTATGCTAAAATATACATTGACAGGGTATCAAAGTTTACATTCCAACCCAACAAAATCTTCAGAAAGTTTCATGAGGAAACCATATGATGGAGTCATTGATAGGTGTTACCTGAAGAGGCGCCACAGGGCTGCTGATGTCTGTATTTGCACTGAATACAAGAGTGAGATTAACCAATGCAGAGTTGACACATGTAATGTTGCAAGTGTAATCATGTCTACTATCAAAGCAGCAGGTACTGTCAGTCCAAGAAGAATCCCCAATATGGCAATTCCTTTGATGAAACAAACAAAGAGGAAACCGACAAATACCCAAAGGGTAGACCAAATTTGTATTGCATTCAGAAAAATCATGCCTAAGACTCCAGCCAGTTCAGTATTCAACTTGAAACCTGCAGGTATGGGTGGGTGGAAATACTAGCCGTTGGCTACAGATTCATCTTCTAGCTCGAGCTGTTTAGATTCACATAATCGGCATACCCTAACTGTCAATCAGGTAAATTAGGGTTAGTATTATGTTAGGCCTGCTAGTATTATGGAAAGCCCATTAGGGTTTAGGTTATGCTGGATGCGCGGATGACTGATGATCGGATGACGGATGATGGGCCCATAACCTAAACCCTAATGGGCTTTCCATAATACTAGCAGGCCTAACATAATACTAACCCTAATTTACCTGATTGACACTAACATTAGTATCTATAGCATCCCGTCACGTGATGTCCATAGCTCTACAAAACCGCAGCAGAAGTAAAAGGAAAACAAAAGAGGCTGCCAGAAGTTAGAGAAGCTGCAATAATTTAGCTTAGACTCGCGCAGGTTGTGCTTGTGGAGAATGTGGCAGTCTTACTTATGCATAAGTTAGAGATCACATAATACATGAAAAAAAAGAAGATTACTTTGACCCAGAAGTAGTGACCTTCGTGAATCTAGTAGGACAGCTTGGCCCAAGGCCGTATAAATACAAGATTCATACAAAGTGAGGCTAAGAGGATAACACTTATAACAGATAGTTTAGTAAACTTGAAGCTAAGGAATACACCACCTGAACTGATATTCAATTGGAAATCATGATGTTTGTTGTTGTTGTTAATCCCACATTCATGAACTTTAGGGAGTACTTTCTCTGATTGTAGTTGGGCCAGCTTGATTTCTTCACTTGGTTCGCCCTTAATACAATTTGCAATGACTTGGGGGATGAGTACTTTCTCTTGATGTAGTTGGGCCTGCTCGCTTTCTTGACTTGATCCGCTCTGAACACACCTTGTAAGTATTTCAGGGAAAAGTACTTCTGGTTGTAGCTGTGCGTGCTTAGTTTCCTGGCTTGACTCACACTGAACATAATTTGAGAGTACTTGAGGAAAAGGTACTTCTTCCAATAATAGTTGGGCCTGCTTGATTTCCTGGCTTGATTCACACTGGATACAGTTTACAAGGACTTCAGGGAACAGTTCTTCTGGTCGTGGCTGGATATCATGACTTGACTCCCACTGAATACAAATTGGAAGGAATTGAGGGATGAGTGCTTGCTCTGGTTGTAGTAGGGCAGGCTCGATTTCTTGACTTGTTTCGCACAGAACAGAATTTGCAAGGACTTTAGGGAGTACTTCCTGTGGTTGTAGCTGGGCTGACTCAACTTCAAGACTTAATCCGCATTCAACAGAACATGCAAGGTCAGAAGCAACTATTGCACATCCATCTGCATCAAATGTAGACTCTGATCTGGACCCTGCTTCCACTTCTTTCTGGGCTGCACTTGGCGACTCATACAGATCAGTTGCATCTGGATAATCTTTAAGCATCTGGATCACATTTGGGCACACATTGTCAAAGCAAACTTGGTTTCTGTGAGTCCAAATGGAATGCATCAGAGCAACACCCTTACGCGTAAATCTACTTGGTTCCACATCCCTAGGAAGAATGTTCAGTCCTGCTCCATTAGGCTTCAATATCACATCCACTGCCTCTTTCACCGACCCGAAACCAAACATGTCTATCCTCACTCCAACTGCTAATTGCCAAGCTTGCCTTGAGAAATCACACTTGAAAAAGAGATGAAAGCTGTCTTCATCATACTCATTGCACATGGGACATAACGGATCCACACTCGTCCTGCTCTGGCAGACCTTGGACTTTGTGGGGAGAGCATCTAACACAACCTCCGAAAGCCATATTTCCTGCATCTTTGTTTCCAAAACATCATCAGAGATGGTGATACCTTTATATCGTGACCTCAACTTGGTATGCTGAGCCTTAGAATGATACACCGAGAAAGATGCAACTTCCTTATCCTTGGAAGAATTGTTATTATCTTGTTTTGGAGTGAGGCAGAGTTGAAGTCTAGTTGTCTGATCAGATTCAGTGGAAACAGACCCTTCCGAGTCCAACTTAGGAGAATCCATCGTATCTCCTATCTCAACTTCATGGACTGGTTGATGTTGGAGAGACTCATCAAACCGGAACAAATTGGCACGATCAAATGCAAAACAGACCTTTAGATCACCCTCGCTTATACCTTGGAGCATTTGTATCACTTGCCACATCTCAGGGCGGTCTGCAGGAGATGGTTGTGTACACAAGAGAGCCACTTGGATAATCTGCTCCATCTCATCCTTGATAACATAGTTATTATCCCCCATGTCCAAACGGGAATCAAGCAACAGCTCCAGTTGATGGCGTCTCAGTTTCTTAAACCAATCATGCAACACTGAATCATTGTAGAAGCTCTCACGATCAGTTAGACAAGTACTCACCTTTCCGCTGATTAGCACAAAAAGTGTGATCCCATATCCATACACATCATCAGCAGAAGAAGAAATTGCGCCATCAAGTCGATTCTCACTCAAGAAGCTATAATCTGTATCTGTATGGTCTAAGCTTGAGTCTTGATCCTGACAGGAATCATTTGATTGAAGACTTAAGTTGCAGAGATTTGGACTGAAGTCTTCATCTAACAATATGTTATACGGTTTGACATTGCATCCAATGGTGACATTAGATTGACAATCATGGTGCAAATAAGCAATCCCCTTGGCAACTCCATATGCAATTCGCATCCGAACATCCCAATCAAGGGAAAGACTACGCTCCGGTCTCAATTGCCATTCGAGGCTTCTGTTGGGCATGAATGGATAGACCAACAACATCTCCTTCCCAAAATGGCAATATCCGCGCAGTTGTAGCAGATTGTGATGCCTGATGCCTCCTAATTTCACTTGAGCTCTGAAATGCATCCTTCCGCGCTTGCTTCTCTTCACAAGTCTTTTAACCGCCACATCCGAGCCATCCTCCTGCAAGCAGCCTCTGTACAGATTGTTGAATGCACTCCTACCAATAATATTTTTGTTACTAAAATTATCAGTGGCCAGTTTTAGTTGGGGAAGAGTAAATCTATGTAACAGATGATTTTCCGCTCCCAAAAGTTGATCAGCACATCGATGTTTACCCAAGTTTTCAATGATGACAGTCACCTCTGACATTATGGGGCGTTCCCTTGGATCTAGTTTTGTACACAGTAGAGCTAATTGGATCAGCTCCTTCATCTCCTCGATATAATCTCCCCTCAGGTTGGAATCTACTAGCATGTCCAATTTACCTTCTCCAAAGAGACGTTTAGCCCAAATGTATATAGAAGCATCACGTTCACCACTGGCATCACCATCTGAGAGTCGGCCACGATCAATAGCCCTCTGTCCGGACACGAGTTCAAGAAGTGTGACTCCATACCCGAAAACATCGATCTTAACTGTACACTTATTTGTACTGAAGTAATCTGGATCGAGATAGCCCACGGTGCCACACACACCAGTGCTAACATGAGTGCAGAACTCATGATAAGTGGGTAGTGCTGCGCTAATGTTGTTGGGTGCGCTTTCGGATATGACTTCATTCTTGGTGAAGGCCCAACATGACCATTTTGTGTGTCCTCTCGACTCCTCCGCATCTTCTGGTCTGAGAACTAATGCTCTGGTGAAATACCAGCATGATTTAGTGAAGCCATTGTTATCGTGATCAGAGTCTTCCTCTTCATCTTCTTCAAAGGTGTCTTCATCATCGTATTGTGCTTCCATAGGCCTCTGAACCCAGTTGGAGTGAGATTCATTCTCCTTCCTTGCAATAAATTTAACCAATCCAAAGTCACAAATAACAGCGTTCAATTGATCGTCTAACAATATATTAGGGGATTTGACGTCACGGTGAATGACAGTGAAAGAAGAGCCACAGTGGAAATGAGCAAGCCCTTTGGCAGCGCCCAAGGCTATTCGCTTGCGTGTAGGCCAATCCAGCGGAGGATCTGACGGGAGACGATCATGTAGCCATGAATAAACACTTCTGTTAACCATGAAAGGATACACAAGGATGCGCTCCTTCCTGGTCATGCAATAGCCAACCAAACGCAATACATTCGGATGATCACAGGCTTGTGAGCCTCCAATTTCCAATTCAGCTTGGAACTCATGCTCAGCCGCACGAGACTCCACACTAGTACACCTTTTAATTGCCACCAAAGAGCCATCGGCAAGTCGGCCTCTGTAAACACTGCCAAATCCGCCTCTTCCCAGAATGTTCTTCTTGCTAAAATTGTCTGTTGCCAACTTGAGCTCGCGCCAAGAAAACCTCTTCAATGCGCTGCCAGGAAACAGATCTTCTTTGGTTCGGGGTAAACTGAGGGTGCGCATCTTGAAAACCATTGTAATCTAATCTTCCTGAAAAAATTTGTGCCTCTGTCTGACTGATGATCAATAACTTCAAAACTAAATCTGAAATCATGATGGAGGAGGTAGTCAATGACTTTGTAGACACGACAACTGGAAATGGTACGATGCCAATAGAAATTTAAATAGCAGCTTCCATGCAGTTTCTGAGGTGTTTCCTCCCTTTTACTTTTGCCCTGAATCCTGATTTTTTATTCTTCCAACTTTGAATAACAACCCATCCCCATGAATTCTTCCACTTTGAAAATGACAGAAAAATATGTAAACTTTAGACCATATCTAATTCTAGCTGAAATTTTCTCTTCACCATTGACTGGCAGTAAATCTCGAGTTAGGTCAGTAAAGAAGCAAAATTTAATCGTCAATGAAGATAGAAGTCATTGCGTACTGCTGCAAGCAAGAACTGAATCATAGCAAAGGAGCTAGTACTCTTTAAAGGGGATGGACATGTAGATGCCATTCTGAAAAACATGTATTTTGAGAGAGATCAAAATGGGTAAGATACAAAATCGAACTGATAAATAAGTGAAAGAGATGAAGATGGAGAAGGCCACGAACCTTGAACCAGTGAGTATCTCGTAGGCTGATGTAGCAACAAATGAAGGCAGAGACACCAGAAAATATGTTTCTGTAGTGTGGGGGGGCTTGGACCCAGATACTCGAGATACTATTTCGCGCTTTAGAGGAATAGTAACTGGAGGGCTTGGACCCAAAACAGTTCTACCTAATACATAAGTTTCATTCAAGGTTCCAAAACTCGGAATCGGGGAGAACTCGGCAAGGCAAAAATTACTGAGTTCTAAGAACTCGGGCAAAAATGGGCAAAACTCGTTTTGTATTAAAAAATATCATATACTCATATATAATTCACATGAAAGACAAAAGGAATAATATTTTAATAAAATAAGATACTTTCATACAAATTAATAAGTTAAAACAAAAGCGCAAAATATATAACATTTTCAACGCATATGTAGAAATTAAAATAAAATTTGATCAGCTGGTAAAAAAATTAAAATAAAAATTGATCAAGTTGATCCAATGAAAACTCGGTAAAACTGAACTACCAGAAACGAGTTTTAAAACTCAATCCAAAACTCGACCTACTCGATTTTACCGAGTTCTTGGGAAGAAATCAGGGAGAAGTCTGGAGTTTTAAGACAATTGCATCGGCACAATTTATAACACAAACATCTGTACTGTCAAGCACCTAAGGAGATGTTTTTTTATAGTGTATCTTTTGAAATTCTATGGGTGCTACCTCTAAAAGCCAGAAGATTCTTACGAAATGATTCATTCATAAGGCATATATACACACATACTGATGATATAGATCTTGTTGTGAGCATCAGAGCATTGGCACCAGTGGAAAACTGTCTTTCATCATCTCCTTCCTCTACAACCCTCGGCAATGGACCATTATCACTGAGGTTTGAAGAACACTGACCCAGGAGGGTGAATAGTGATTTATCATGTAAACATACAGGCATCTTCCCATTTACATTCTGGAGGATCCCCGGATAAAACATATAAGCATAGTAAAACAAAAATATCCAAACAGCAATCAAATTTCTGGAACAAAAAAGTCAGTACTTTTTTTTAGAATGGTCAAACCAGAAATTTACCATCCACCATCAAAGTTACTAACCAGGATTGGATCCTAGTAAGTCACTAAAGAATACTTAGACTTGATTCCTTAGGATTTAGTATGATCCAATTGATGTATGAAGTTCTGAATCCAACAATTAGTAATAAAAATTTGACTGCAAGCAATATCATTCTATGAAAAAGGTTAATTGTAGTACAAAATGTATCAATATGGCCAAACAGTTCTCACATATGGATTCCCAGGAGAGCATATGAGTTCCTATAGATTGTATTGTTACAAAATATAAATGTATTATGTATATTGTTCTCCATTTTCATAATAGAAAATGTCTGAATAAGTGTATATCAGACAAATTATCTTCTAGTCTTAATTCACCACTAGATCATACTGAATCAGAAAAACACAAGAACTAATAATATCCCCGTAAAGTAGCATAACTTTGAAAAAAAAGAGTTTTAGACACTAACCTGTAATTCATCTCCCTAGGAAAACTAACCAGGTTGATGCTTTGTAATTCATGGGCTTCAAAACACCAATAAGCTATTGTAAAAACTATTGAACATCAAGCTAATATATGTGGTTGCAGACTCATATGTGTGCTTCTAAAGGTTCAACACAAATCAAATTACCAGAAAGAAAAAATGAGCCACGCACCTTCATATGGTCAAGCAGATCACAGCATTACTTGCACTAATATAAGTAAACAACTAAACATTCTTCTTTTCAAAGCCTAAATCACACAAATACTCGTGAACAGAAGTGGTATGTGGCATTCAAAACTAAAAACCAAATTGAGTTAAGAAACTAGGAAGTAACGAATGCGCTAATTCAGCAACCTAACGATGCAAATACTCAAAACAATAACGAGGACACAGTTATTACCTCAAGACTTGATTGCAAGCAAAGGCCACAACAATGTCGAGAGAAGCCGAAGAGCAGAATGTAGGCCACCCAAACAACGAACTGCAAGATGAGGGTTTTCTCAAAGATAGCAGCTTTGGCCACCAAACCCTGCACTTTCTTCTCACTTCCATGGCATGATTTGAGCTAATACCTAGTTGTTGATTGTTAGTAACGCCCCATACATAACAACATCAGAAATACAAAAACTGTATCCCTACTTCAGTTTAACGGTTCAATTGGGTGCTAAAATTCAGAGTATTAGCTTCTTCCAGTTCCAATCTTCCGCATTTTCACGGGAAACAAACAGAATTACTGTTAAAATTAATAATAACCAGAACCATTTTGCATAAAACCCAACGCAATTGCAGATAAAATAGAAAGGAACATTGGAAAAATGAAATGGGATTAGAAAAACATCAAAAATCAAACCCTGAATATAATACATGTATGTACATACAAAGTGAACTGAATTTATGAATGAAGATGCGAGAGGAAGAGAGAGTGCGAGCTGACCAGGAGCAGAACGGATCCTACTGCCATCGTTGGATTGCACTGTTGGCCATAGCTAGGGCTGTAAATCAAGCTTTCTTCGTTAAATATTTGGTTCAAGCTCGTTATAATTGAGCTCGAGCCGAGTTCGAGCTCAAGATTAGGCTCGTTTATTAAACGAGCCGAGCTCAAGCCTGAACTTTTAAGCTTCG
>JAYMTP010005470.1:0-13323 GCA_036897365.1 Geranium brycei
GTACATGGAAGAGGTGGTGTCAATCTCTCAGCTTTGTGCTTGAACCTACTAGCAATGTTCGGGGTCCTGCACCTGAACAAGAATTGCGCCTTCAAGGCAGGGGATGCGAATATGAATAGGGCCTGCGCAATCCATGAAATGATGAGTCACATGGAAGCAGCGCAACCCTTTGGGCTAGGCCAGACCTACTGGGTGGCAGAGGCAATGAGCACGATCTCTGCACTCGCGGCTCCTCTGAGGCTGCGCCTTCCGGTGCACAAAGGGCGCCTGGAAGTTATAAGGTGTGAGATCGAGTTGATCAGGGGGAACCCGCCCGGGTACTCTCATCTGTGGGAGATGTATGGGTGTAGGGAACGACGAGAGGTGAGTGCAGAAGCGAAAGCAGCCACAGGCGTGCTCATGCCAATAGTGTGTGGATACGCATTTGTTATGACAAGTTATTCGACAAACATAATATACCAATGCATTGATTTCACCGAATATTTTTTCGTGGTTTGTCGAATACCTAACTAGGGGTAGTAGGCATAGTTCCGAACCGAACCCTCAATATATGGGAAGCAAACTCGGAACCATGATGTGAGAAACGGTTCGGGTTTTGGTCCTATCTAGTTGGAACTGATTAGTTTTCGATCTTGAATTCATGCTCGATTTATAAATCGAATTTGAGCATGATTTAGAGCCAAAAACATTAATTTTGCAATTACATAAAATAATAATGAAAACCGAATGTTAAGATTTAGTTGTTACGATACAATCGAAATATAAAGTTTGCAAACAAAATAGCGATAAAAGTTTAATAATATACGTGGGTAAACAAGAAACTTACACATTACAAACAAACCGGTTTGGTTCTTATTAGGTAATTAGCGGTTCTGAGTTTTGAGAGCTAGAACCGAAATTTAATGGTAAATTCATAATTAAAACCAAATCATTACTCACGATTTTGGTTTTTCGGTTCTGAATTTGGTTTGGCTCTCAATTCAGGGCCTTTTTCGAGTCTAAAGTGTTCATTCCTAAACGTAACGTACCATTGAGTTAGGAGTCTCTTCTCACTCCTGAATTTCAAATCATGTATTGTTGACGAACTAGCAATATCATCATATTAAATAATTTCCGTCAGTATTGATTTGATTCAAGACACATCAAACGTAGTTCCCCGATTAACACATGGCCATGCCATTATTTGACAAGGAAAAGTTTGAGTTGATACACAAAAAGTGTGTTATTTGTAATATGTTCATAGTAATTGTTCATCATTACAATATCAAATACATTGCACCATACCAACAAACAAGGTTCCACACTTTTTGCTTACTATATTTTCTTTTACTTTTCATATAATATTCACAATGATGATCATATGAATGTAGGAGACAACTGCATTATTATGAGTTGTAACACTGTGTTTGAACAAGGCATAGTAGATTGGGTCCACAGCCAAAGCATTGTTTTAGTGCTTGTCCATTACCTATAATCCCTATTACAACTGTATGTGTCTTAATCATCATTAATATTTTGTAATTAACTATACAGAAGCACTGTCATGCTTCCATTATGCACATGAACAAAATTTTACTCCTCAAATATTCTCATCTTATCACATGTATTTATACTAATCTCATGTGTTTTAAGAAATTAAGAGTAGACTAGAACTAGGTCAAGAGTTAATCAAGTTGTGTCGTAATTAATGATTATGTTAGATCTGTTGTTTTGTTTATCGTAAAAAATTTCAAGGCGATTGTGTAACAAAAAATATATTAATCACCTAATTTAAATGAATGTACTGATTATTCAAAAATATTATTAAAAAATTTTCATCTTAACTGTTGATTGTATATATTTTTTGATCAAACGACTTAGTAATATAATATTGTATAAATATTAAAAGTTTATGTTTACATGCCTTCAAATTTCGTAAGACATCAAATGTTGTTGCTACCTTATGCCTAACTTTATCCTATAGTTAAAAATTTGACCAAATCCAAAATTCTCATCCACTATCAAAATTCTAAAACTAGCTCATCAAATTTTATAATAACTTTAAAGAGTTGTAATCCATTAGAGAAATAACATTTTTTAGATATTATGTTGATTTTCTTATGGAAAAACAATATTATTAAGCAATTAATTCGGCATCACGTCGGACAGTCGAAGTAGCAGATAATCGGCCAGACCTTGGACCGTGATTCCAGCTACTGCTACTTAAAGCGTACATTGCTAGTTTATGAACCACAAAATTACATGAGCGACAAGCAAAATAAATAAAAACACACATCCCAGAAGAGGACAGTACGCAACCAATTGTTAATGATATTTCCAAAGACGTTCAACTCGACCTATTTAGCATTACGTAGAGCCACGACCTCCACCTCATCAGATAGAAAAATCTCGTAATCACGCTGCAGAGCTCTTTATTCGAAAGAGTGAAAACTCGTCAGTTTGTTTTTGTTTGGTGTATTCTTGGAACATTTTTGTACCTACCTTTGTGGGCATATATATATAGATCTCAAATAATATTACCACCTATTTTTATTAAAGACTTGTCCTCTGTTAATGACATTCATAAATAGAAAAATTGAAGTCCGGTGGTGATTCTTTTATTTTGGATATTTTTTTTATTCCGGAAAAAAATCTTGTTCATTCGAATAAAAAATTAGTGCATTGATCAAGTGGATGTGGTCATGGGACCGTCAGTGTGTAAACGTCAGACACGTGGAATGGTACACCAAACAATATTAATTAACACAGGTAATTACTAATTAGTGTTATTTACCTGTAATTGTTATTTATTATTTATTTATTTTGATTAGTGGGAGACCAAGCAAATGCAATCTCTCTCATGTCCCTCACATTCACACTGTTTTTTCAAAACTATTTTGTGTTAAAGTGTGATTATTGCTAATTAAAAAGTTATTTTTCTTCTAATTATCTTATATGTTGGATACATTTGTGCTCTATCCACAAACTATTCTGATTTTGCCATTTTTGTCTCCAAACAGTTGTTTTCTTCAAGAATGGCCCATCCCTTCCCTTTATATGAAGCAACCTATCATCTTTGGATTGAAAAATATTGCTACACAATCATCTTATTCTTTGCATTTTCTTACTTCACAAGCCCCAAACAATCTTTTCTTAATCAACAAATATACAATATTTAATTACATTAATTATTTAACAAATTTATCAGCAATGTATGATATTGAAGTAACAAGAATCATGTTACATAATTAAATAAATAATATAAAATAAAAGACACACTTTTAATCTATACTTACAAATGATATAATTACTCGAATCATATGATATAAGTCGAACACTTTTAAATATTTAAACAAGTGCCGGGATGAATTAATATTTTTTAATTATAATAATTATCATTATCATTATGATATATACAAACACTTGGTCAACAAAAGACAATGTTTTCTTGAGGTATATAGTTAATTGATTTTAAATTAAAATCACAATTGGGTGAACTTTTAGATGGTTTCAAGAGACATGTTTATTATATTCTAAACTCGTAATATAAATATATGTGATAAATGTATATAACATGTGCTCTGGAAAAATTCGATTTATACGATTAATATTTTTTATAATTTTAATTAACTATTCTATTCATTTTATGTTTTGATTAGTCTCGTGAAGTCTTCTACGCTTGAATCATACCTAACATTTTTTTGGAATATGGTATATAACTATAATAATAATAATGAAGTGTCTATAGTTTAGAAAAATCATGCACCACCAACTCAAATGTCTCCTCATACACATAGCCTAATCAAAACATTAAACAAAGTGATTAAAGGATAATTGCAAGTAGAAGGCAAACTTCTAATAATTAAAAAAAACAAAAAAATATTTTTTTATGAAATAATTATTTAAATATATTTTTCATTTTACAAAATAAAAATGAGAGTTTAAACTTGGGGAAGTGACCTCCTTTCTTACATGAGAGGATAGCCGAGGATCTCTCTGCGTGTCTCTCTTTCTCTTCTCTATATTTATATAATATAATGGGAAAAAATTGAAAAGAAATTAAAAATAGATTTACTTTTTATTACAAACCCAAACATAGAGATGCAATTCCATTTTCCCAAAGCTCCTCTCTCTCCACATACATATTTGCTCTGATATGCATAACAAGACCCATTCATTATATATTCAACGAATTGAATTTGATTGAATCGTCGTCGTCGTCGTCGTCGTCAACATCAGCAGGTGTTGGAACAGAAGGAGCTAGAAACGGAGAGAGAGGATCAGGAGGGCCTCTCGCCCTCTATTTTGTTCATGCCTCCTCTCAGATCTTAAGATTCTCCTGATTTCTCATCTGGGTTCGATTTCATTTGGTATGAAAATCTGATCTTTTTTGTTTCTGGGTTCTGTTTTGTTGTGGTGATTTCTGGGTTTTGGGTCTTTTGTTGTTCTCGTGTTGATTTTAGTGGGGTTTCTTTGTTTTGAAGGGACTTTGGGTTGTGGGTCGATCTGTGATTGATCGGTGAAGCGTCTCTGAGCTGCTGGATTGAATCGGAGGACACCCTTTTTGTTTATACATATATTAGTGATTGTATCCAAGTTTTGTTGTGAGTGTGTGTGCTGTGATTGATAAGGTATGTTTGTTTTCTTTGTTCAATCAGCATTATGTTGTTTTATGTTGGATGCTCTATTTTGACGATTGTATCATTGATTTGTATGTTGTTTGGTAATTGGGAAAGTGATTGTTGAATGGAATTTTGTTTTGTAGTCATCCGAATTTGAGTTGATGCCTAGATCCAGCTGATTCAGTGTTTCTCTTATTGTTCTTTGATTGATTTGGTTGAAAATATAAGCAATGATCGTATTTGTTCATTAGTTTTCTTGGAGTCAAGTTTGTTGGGTTTCCGTCATTTTGCATTTCATTGATGGGAATTTTAACTGATGCAGTGATTACCGATTGGATCAGAAAAATGGAGGTTGAGCTCGGAAAGCTTTTCATTGGCGGGATTTCGTGGGACACGAATGAAGACCGTCTTAGGGAGTACTTCCAGACTTTTGGCGAAGTAGTAGAAGCTGTGATCATGAAGGATAGGGCCACAGGTCGTGCTCGAGGCTTTGGTTTTGTTGTCTTTGCTGATCCCGCCACTGCAGAAAAAGTTGTCATGGAGAAGCACATAATAGACGGTAGAACTGTAAGTTACCAGATCCATCTTCTTCTTTTTCATCTCAATAACGTTTTGGGTTTTAAATAACGCTTCCTTAGTCCTTATAATTTGAATCAGTGCATGACTAGAGCAATATTTCATTTCCAATACAATTACAATATGTGCATTACATTAGTGTTGATTGTAAATATCTTGATGATTGTTTAGTGTGAAAGACAGGGTCTGGTTGGCTACATGTACTTTTCACAGTTGAGTAGAATCAACTCAATGAATATACCATATTATAAACTGAAAACTACGGCCATTGTAGGTTGCTTACAAATTACTGGTATCAATTAGATCATTTTTGCATTTAAAACTTATGCTAGTACAGAGTTCCTTTTAGCATTTCTAATTCCTCCAGAGAATCGGGAACTCCAATATGATTTAGGTGCTTATGAATTCAACATGAGAATATTTTCATGCATTGTTTTGCTATAATTTGTTGGAAACAGTTGGCACTTTACCTGAAAATATAACATTGAAATATTTTATCCGAAAATGTGCCTTGAGTCAGGCTGATGACTGTTCATTTTATTGCACGCTGATAAAATAGAACATTGAAATATTTTATATATTTTCGGTTAGCTGGGCGGGACTTGTGATGTATGTCATATTCATCGGCTTCATATTTTTGTTCCTGAATTTTCTATTCTCAGGTTGAGGCAAAAAAGGCCGTTCCTAGGGATGATCAGAACACGCTGAACAGAAACAATAGCAGTAGCATTCATGGGTCTCCCGGTCCCACCCGCACAAAGAAGATATTTGTTGGAGGACTAGCATCCACAGTCACTGAGAGCGGCTTCAAGAAGTACTTTGATCAATTCGGGACAATTACAGATGTGGTGGTGATGTACGATCACAACACCCAAAGGCCTAGAGGTTTTGGATTCATCACTTATGATTCAGAGGAAGCTGTGGAAAAGGTCTTGCACAAGACCTTTCATGAACTCAACGGGAAAATGGTAGAGGTCAAGCGGGCCGTTCCTAAAGAGTTATCTCCGAGCCCCGCCCGAGTTCAGGTAAGTGGATACAATCCCGGTATGGGTAGAGTCAGTAGCTTTCTTAATGGATACACTCAGGGTTACAATCCAAATTCAGTCGCCGGTTTTGGAGTTAGAATGGACGGTGGTAGATATAGTCCGGTTAATGTGGGTAGGAATGGATTCTCTCCGTTCGGTCCGAATTTTTCAATGGGAGTGAACTTTGAACCCGGGATGAGTCCAAGCTATGGCGGGAATGGAAACTTCAACCCTAACCCTAACCTTGGCTATGGACGAGAACCGACCCCTTTATATAACGGGAGCGCAAACAAATTTGGTGTCCCAATCGGGTATAATGTCAGCAACGGGGGAAACGGGTCCCTCTTAAGTTCACCGAGCCGAAACATGTGGGGAAACGGGAATCTGGGTTACGCTCCAAACCCTTCTGCTCTCATGGGATCTGGAAATGGGAACTCCGGAGCGGGTTCTTTCGGAAACATTGGAGCAATTTGGGGCTCCTCTCCTAGTTCCGATCAAAATGGTAGGGTCGGTTCTCCCTATAACAGTATCGGTAATAATCTTGGCTTAGGAAGCAGAGACGCCAACCCTGGTTTAGCAATTGGAGGGTACGGGAGAAGCGTTGGTGTAAGCATTGGTACCAACACCAATGACTTTCCAAATGCTGGGTATGACGGAGCAGACATGGACTTATTTGATAGCGCCTCGGTTTATGATGACCTCACTTGGCGATCGTCACCTTCAGCACTTGATAGGTCCAACTCATTTGGTTATGGAGCTGGAAACGCCGCTTCAGATGCTATTATGAGTAAAAATCCTGTTGGTTATGTTGGTGGTTATAGTAGACAAGCAAATAGAGGTAACCATTTATTTACTTACTGTTTCATATAGTAATCTAATATATATTTTTCATTTGCAAATTAACAATCTAATAGTAAAAGCTCTTGGTTTGGTATCAATTTCCTTAAAATAGGATCTTAGCTTGACTATAGCATTAAATTTACCAAGCTAATATGTCAACGATCTGAGAAGTGTTTATGTGATTTAATCTCTAGACTAAATGTGGGCTGGTGATCGGTCCTTTGTGCTCGGGTCAATTTTCCGTAACATAAATGTGGATCTTAGCTTGACTATACCGTGATTTCCTTAAAATTACCAAGCTAACGTGTCAAAGATCTGGAAAATGTTATATGTTTCAATCTCTAGACTAAATGTGGGTCGGTGATCGGTCCTCTGTGCTGGCATCAATTTCCTTGAAATAAATGTGGGCAATGTTCTAAAAATCCCCGTCTTGTCCGATTAATCTTTCATTCCGATATATTTTCCGATTAATCCCTACTTAACCCCCGATTAGTTCCCAAAAAACCCTCTCCGCCCGACTAGTGCCTTACGTTTTTAGAACACTGAATGTGGGTCTTAGCTTAGCTATAGCAAGGTTTCCTTAAAATTACCGAGCTAATGTGTCAAAGATTTGGAAAATGTTTTATATGCTTCAACCGGTTCTTTGTGCTGGCATCAATTTCTCTAACATAAATGTGGATCTTAGCTTGGTCGTGCCATAATTTCCTTAAAACTACCGAGATAATGGGTCAAAGACAAAAAAAAATGTTCATATGCTTCACTTTCTATGCTATATATGTCTTTCCATTACCTTGCTGCAGTACTTATAGATTCTTGATCATGATTTTTTGCCAGGAATTGCTGCATAGGAAGCTTTATGATACAGAAGTGAAAGGGTTGTGAATTTGAACTTGTGAATTTCATACATTTTCCTCGTTGAAATGAATATCGGATATAGGGTACTGGGAATTTCCAGCGTGATTTGAGCTCGGGTTTTTTTAGTATAGGTCTTGAAGAAAGAGCGTAATTTTCATTGTTCTTCGCTTTGTTTTTTGTTTTCGGTCCTCCATCGTAATGTCCAGCAAGTTAAGTTGCTGGTTCTTGTTAGGGTTGTTGCTCTATTCTCCATTGTTCAGGCTTTGCTTCTTTACAATATTATTCTTCTGCAGATATGTATGAAATGTCTGGTTGTGTGAAACTTTCAAGTTATGGGTTTCTGAGAATAAGTTAATACATAGTGATCATATTTCAGATTTACTTCACAATTTATTTGTTCAGTGTGATAAACTATTGTCGTTACTTATTATGATTGACGATCATTTAGTTTATGTGATTAAGCCTATCAAATCTTCGTTTTTATCACTTTCTCATGATTTATTATTGGTTATTATTCGAATCAATCTACTCAATATTTACTTCAAATCTTTTTCAAACATAATTAAAATAATTTTTATAATGTTTTTCTCCCAAAAATTTGAATACCTAAAAGGTAGTTTTCTAGCTGAATGAAATCATTATTACTTGGACCTTATGGTAAAAAATGAATATGTTGTGCTACCACTAATTGTATATAACGTTAGTACTAATTTTGTTAGTATAAGTAAATAATATATATATAGATAATTGATAACCAATATTTATATTATAGGGAAAGCGGCGCACTGGCAGTGGTTTAAAGATGTTATACTTAGCTAGTGATTAAGAGTTTGAGGGGCTTCTTCTTGAGCTCTCCCCGCTCTTTCTACACTCTAGAAATGCGAAAATCTAAAGAGGAAACTATTTATTTCGAATGCCCTCGAACTCTATATACCAATACACAAATTTAGGGGCTAAAAGGACAATTCATACAAAAAATCTGAAATTCAGCAACCCAACGATACGTTCCAACTAGAGGGGGTGTCGTTAAAAATGTTCATGTCGTTGGAACTTCCTTCTCTTCTTAGAATCTCGGGACAGGCTGGCAACGACACGAGTGTCGTTGGTTGGTTTCCAGCCAAATTCCTCATCTCTTCTCCTTTGTCCTGCATCCAACGACACTGAACCAACAAATGATTTGCTTAATTTTCTTCAGAACTTAACCAGAATCTTAGCTTTTGGTGCGTGTTCACCTTGTGCCAAAAAAAATCTATTTTTGGATAACTAAATATTTTACTAATTAAAAGATATTTTCGGATGGTAAAATATTGCACTATTTAAAATGATTCTCTAATCTTCTTAGTTAAAATACATTACTTACATTGGAATTAGAATTTTAAATCACATTATCCCTATGTTCGTGTTCTTATCCAATTATTTTTGTTCCAAGTCAAATCCGTTTCTTCTATTTATTATAGAATGTGGGTTAGGCATATATTTTTATATTTTTTAAATCATGATGTAGAAACTAGTACTTGCCAATTTAATATTCATACCTAAAATAAATAAAATAAATAAATAAAATGAACGTTTTGCTATATTTGTACACACGTTAGATACACATCATAACTAGAAATATAATTATCTTGATTTTAAATTCATTCATAAACATATTTAATATTTGAAGTTATTTTAATTTTGATCTCAATTAAATCAAAGACATGGTGCTATTTTTCTCTCTCTATTTTAGCATTTTTAACAGCTCTTGTTGATAATCTAAAACTCATGACCATGAAATAGTAAAACATTTCGGAGAAAATAACGTTTTAACCATAAGCTTCCGAAACCAATGTACTTGACATAACAAACTCTGATACGCTGAATCTGAGTTATAAAGTGGAGAGCACTCACACTGTTTTGGATAATATCTTCAGATAAAAAACCAAAAAAAAAAGAATAAATTATTTACAGAGAGATTCAGATGATTTTACTCTAAACAGATTTCAATTACTGATCAGTTTCTTTGGTTTGTGTTCTCCTTTAAAACGGCCACAAAAGTGACACATTCTTCTTATAATTTTGGTGAGCTCATTAATTAATTTAATTAATCAACTTCTCATTTATCTTCTACTTAATTACCTTCTTTTTTTCTTACAGGAAAAGCAACTTATATTTTGGACTGGGAAGTAACATTTGATTATCATCAGATTAAAGATTCAGAATATTTCATCCTTATTCCAGTAAGTTTTATCTATTATAGACTATTTTTTATTTATATTATTTTGAATTGTCTATATGTCAGTGGATTGAGCTAACAAAATTCAAACATTCCATAAAAGTTTCAGAGAAATATTTTCAAATTTATTTTGTGGGTCTAACAAGATCATTGCTTTCACACTACTGTAGATAAGAATTAGCCTCAACTCAACAGTGTCACCACTTTTGTGGATTTTGATTCATCAAAATTTTCCTTTAAAAGATAGAAAGATCTTATTTGATTTTAAAAAGAGGATAAGCACTCAATGCATAAACTTGCTAATTTTCCCTTTTTTTCAGTGACCCATATCTCAGTTTTGATATCTTGTCCTATATTGCTCATTAATGAATAAAGTTCCACAGGATTGGGTTAGAGTTTTGAAAATTAATATAAGAACACTGATAGTGAGGAGAGGAATAGGTTAGAGTGAGAGTGAAGAGGGAAAGAGTAGAGAAGAAGGGTAGTCTCTGAATAAGGTAATTGCTTTTTCTTCTTCTTGGATTTAACCCAGAAACAGAAATGGCTTCAACATTTATCTTCATAGCTTGGTAGGTTCAAATGGGGTTTTTCATCTTATTGGTTTCTGCAAGCTTCTTCCTAGCTGGAATCACAATTTAAATCCTAAAATTTCAATTCTAATTAGGGTAATGGGATTTGGGTTTTGAGTCTTAATCTGATCTTAATATATTATCCTTATCCCTCCAGAAAGTTTACATTTTTGGCCATTTTCAGATTCAATTGCTGGCATCAGAATTGGAACCCTAAATCTCAATTCTAATTTGGGAATGGGGTTTGGGTTTTGCATCTTAATCTGACCTTATCCTTATCCCTCTAAAGTTTCCATTTTTATCCATGTTCAGACTCTGTTGTTTGATTTCATGTCTACTACATATATACATACAGTGTGTACACAACCATGCCACAATTGCTGCTGTATCTGCATTTTCATTTTCACGTCCATTGTTGAATCTGTGAAATGGGTTTCTGAGAGTGGCTGATTTGTTGATCTGTGTTGCTAGTTTCACTAGCCATTTGAGCAAGAGAAGAGAGGGTTCTCATATATTTCTGAGGTAATTGTAATTGTAATTTTCATTTGCATTGCTGAATCTGTGAAATGGGTTTTTCATTTTTGACCTTTTGAGTATCTAATTTGTTGATCTGTATATTTGTAGTTCCATTGGCCCTTTTGAGAAGAGAAGAGATTGTTCTTTATATGTTATTGAGGTAACTGAGACAAGCCTCATCAGAAATGGTTGAAGGGGGTGTTACCGCCCATGCGGACAAGACCGAGTTCACTGAATGCTGGAAGACGACATGGAAGACTCCTTACATCATGAAGCTCGCCCTCTCCGCTGGCATTGGAGGCCTCCTTTTCGGTTATGATACTGGTAATTTTCTCGATATCGCGTGTATAAGTCATCTTATATTATAAATTTATAATACTTGACATGATTTAGTTTTCGATTATGACTAAATATCGAACGCCCCTAAATGTAGGAGTCATCTCTGGAGCGCTTCTGTATATTCGTGAAGACTTCGAGGAAGTAGACAAGAACACAATGTTACAAGTGAGTTTCTAGAAAGAAAAAAACCCAATTCGTGTTTTTGAGTGTTTTCTTCATATTGGTGTATGAACTTTGGATATCTGCAGGAATGGATTGTGAGCTCTGCAGTTTTGACAGCGATTCTCGGAGCAGGATTGGGAGGAGTGATGAACGACTGGATCGGGAGGAAAAAAACAATGCTGATCGCCGATGTTCTCTTCTTCGTTGGCGCGTTGGTAATGGGATTCGCTCCGAATCCCATGATCATCATCGTCGGAAGGCTCTTTATAGGCCTCGGGGTCGGGATGGCCTCCATGACTTCCCCTCTGTACATATCGGAGGCTTCGCCTCATAGAATCCGAGGCGCCCTTGTCAGCACGAATGGGTTGCTGATCACTGGAGGCCAGTTCTTATCTTACCTCATCAATCTCGGATTCACCAAGGTAAATAGCATGATTAACATCGAACTCAGGAAGGTTTGTGAGTACTTTTGTTAAGAGAAAATGTTGATGTTTGTTTCAGGTGCCAGGAACATGGAGATGGATGCTTGGTGTTGCTGGTCTTCCTGCTCTTGTTCAGTTTTTCTTGATGCTGACACTCCCCGAGTCACCTCGGTTTCTCTACAGAAAGGTACATAAGAATGGTTGCTGGTTTCAATCTTCATGTTGATATGTTTAGGAGTATTTATGGTTCGGTTTTCAAAAACCGAACAATTCAGTTTCAAGAAAACTGGAACCGGTAGAATTTTGTTTTGGCTCCGTTTTGAATCGGTCAGTTTTTTATTCGATTCTGTCTGTTTTATTTGAACTATTATTTTTTTATGGGTTTTCACTTTTGTATCTCTTTGACTTGTTTTTATTGACCTAATATTCGTAGGCCCAATTAAATGGTTAATGAAGATAAATGACCTAAAATGAGCCATGAGTCTAAATTGACCGGTTTCCAATTCAGTTATGTTTTCCAATGGTTTAGTTTTTACAAAATGGAACCAAAGTGATTTGCAGTCGGTTTTCATTGTAACCAGATTGGGTTGGTTCTTTCCAGTTCGGTTTTTTGCTAGTCGGTTTGAGTTGGGTCAGGTTTTCATTTTCAATAGTATTTGATTGCTGGTTTCTATCTCCATGCTTTGTTGTTATTTTTCCAGCAAACTAAAAATTTCTTACTTGTTTGATTAGTACCCAAAAAACCATCTCCGCTCAACTAGCGACTAGCGATTTTTAGAACACTTTTTTCTGGCCCGACAAAAGGAAAAAAAAGCTTGTTTGATTTCTGATTCGGGTTTTTGTGTTATATGCACAGAACAAGGTCGAGGAGGCCAGGGCTATCCTGGAGAAGATCTACCCGGCGGACGAGATCGAGAACGAAATGAAGGGGCTGCAGGCGTCGATCGAGCACGAGAAGGCGCTGGACAGCGCTGCGGGAGGCAGCTTCGGCAAGAAGCTCAAAGGGGCCTTCACTGACAAGGTCACGCGCCGCGCGCTCTACGCGGGTATCACCACCCAAGTAGCTCAGCAGTTCTGCGGCATCAACAGCGTCATGTACTACGGTGCCTCCATCGTCCAGTTCGCGGGCTTCGCCTCCAACTCCACCCCGATGGCCCTCTCCCTCATCACCTCTGGCCTCAACGCAGTCCGCGCCATCGTCAG
>JAYMTP010005471.1:0-13322 GCA_036897365.1 Geranium brycei
TGTTTTTTTTTTAAAAAAAAAAAAAAAAAAAAATAAAAAAAAAAATAAAAATTTTTTTTTTTTTTTTTTTTTTTTTTTTTTTTTTTTTTTTTTTTTTTTTAAGTTTAACCATTTTTTTCATTAGACATGCATTCTCCTTTGGAAAGGAGTAAATATTGCCTTTCATTTTTGAAGATCATGTCAAGTTCAGGCCAGACTTTAATTTGCTGTTATGTTAATCTTAAGCATTATGTATAAGCAACCACACATTTCTGGTTTGATGCTTTAGCGGAACCACAACTACCTAGTTTTCTTAAACCGGTGCCCTTGTACGATCATACTACTAACCATTCCAGGAATTGATCATCCTCTTTGCTCTTGGCATGTGTGTGTTATACACTTATACTATAATTTCACTTTGCTTCATCATTCTTAATACTCGTGCAATATTCTTTATACTATTCTGATACTTAGTTTGATATGGGAGTTTCAGGAAATCCTGCGCTAAGGCATGGCAAACCAGGATCTGGGGTTGGACTTGGATACATTCTCCGCTTTAAGTCTCCAATCGGTCATTTCCAGTTTGTTCATGCCATTAATTCATTTCACAAAATATCCTATCATTGGTGCAGTGGTGAGGTTGTTTCATGAACAACATCAACCAGGAAAATGCAGACCTCGAGTTCTCGTGTATACATTGGCTATTTGGAGGAAGAATTATTGGAGTTTGAGTGTCTACAATTCATAGCCGGATGTGTGCCATCTACCCCAAATCTATGGAGTGTTACAAGATGCAAATATGTTCAAGTTAACAAAATCTCATGTTCTTTTGTTTTAATTCATATGTTGCATTCAAGCAACTATAGCAATATTTTTTGTATGGCACATTATTGCTGCAAGTACTGTTCTCTTGGAAAATTGTCACATATAATAGAAGAGTTTGTCTTACTATTCTGGACTTCATAATTGCAAAATGTGGTCAGTGTATTATTTCACTTACCGTGACATTAGTCCTTAAAATCATTTTTAAAAAAGTGTGTACCCTTTTAATGATAAAATATAAATTCTGTAAGTTTGAATAGAAATTTGTTACATGCCTTGTTCATAAATCTCAATGTTGCAGTAACATGATACTTACACAAGCATATCTAATAAATTTCTGCATTTACTTAACCTGGTCCAGAGGACTGAGATCATCCAATTGAATGGGACAGCTGATTTAATTATCTTAACAATCTTCATGGCAATGTCAAATTCGAGTTACAGAACAACCTTTGGAAGACTAGTTAACAAAATTACAACAGGATGATCATGGCGAACAATATCCGCACATCTAGAAGAAGCTGTTGTACTCATTAGTGAGAGAATCCTTGAGATTCGAATACAAGCCATATAGGGAGTACTGGCGGAGGTTCTCCACTTCGTACCACGAATTGAGTACCGAGAAATGTTTGTCTGTGCCTGAGAAAGCTAGCTGTATCCCGAGACTGCAATCAACAGAGCCCCCTCGGTTCTTGCAGCTAGATGTCCTGATGGCACAGTCTTGTTTGTTGAGGCAAACGAAATTGGACTTGCCATCAGAGCACTTGGCACATCCATCTCTCTTCCAATACAAGTTCTGCAACCTACCCTTCTGAAATTCAAGTACCTGTTTCAATACAATACATACACGTCGATTATATAATTTGAAAAAAAAAACAAACAAAAATCACTCTATGAAGATCAATCTATACCAACTCCTTACCAAAGTAAAACTAGTTACAGTGAAAGTGCTGTTTGCGACAAATGCAGGGGGGGACCTTGCAGCATACTTTCGTCCAGCAAATGCCACCATATAGCCACCATAAGAATCCTATAAAGCACAACTTTGTAAACGAACAGTTGGATTTCAATTTGTGATATGATTTGTGCTACATTACAGATGCATTCATGCCTATAATACGTAGATATAGCACCACTCACAGTGAGGACATGTACTGCAATGACACTCAAAAACTACAAATTTCAGGGATCACTATGTTACTTTTCCTTCAAAACTAAACTGTATTTCCTATTGATAGAAGAATAGGCGTACCACCATGTGTCATCAGGTATGAGTCCATTAAAAGATCATAGATGAAAGTGATGTCATTTAGCATCATGGAATTAGTTTGAAGCTATGACTTCAATAAGCAAATATCGATGCCCAAGTTTTATTTGATACAACAAATCAAATTCCCACCAATACATAGGATTAAAACTTAACCAGCAATTTCTATCAAGTAACTAGCTAGCTCTAATGTCAATTACTGTTACACCAATTTTAGAACTTAATACCTTGGTAGTTAGACAAGTTCATACAAAGGTACTTAAACCTATATATACGCTATTTGATCATAATATAACATGGGTTATTGAGTAAATGCCCACAACTAAACCAACTTTTAAAATGCATGTGTAATGAAGGAACACTATAATGACAATAACAGATATGCAGTCAACTATGATATACAATGCACCTGCCAGGAAGAAAATTGTATTGAACACTTGGGCAAAGCATGGTTGATAGAATCAAAGCATCCACTTTCTGTCCTCACTCTATGTCAAGTGTCCTTCCTCAATGAATTTGTACAGTAACTACTTACGTTTTCAACAAGCATTTGTATGTTTTAGTTCATGATTGAACCCCCACAATCTTTTATTGGATCTTCATAAATGTCCACAATCTGTATGTCAGCGAAGTTGCCTTAAGATGGATGGTTCAATAAACAAGTCTATCAATATCCACAGCACACCCCAAAAAATCTCACTGTGCAAGGATGAAAATTTTGCTCTGCTGATAATCATATGTTTCATATCCTTAAGAACATTCAAGTAAACATTAGCTAGAGTAAAATGGGATAGACACCAAGGACGGATGCACAGCCAAGCTAGTGGAGGCAGTTGTCCCGCAAGAGTTAAATTTTCTAAAATTAACCTTAAACTCAATGCAAATTTAGTCTGTCCGTACTAACATTAACTATTTTCCCCCACTAAAATTCTTTGATTTCTTAAAGCTAGCCCTAGATTTTAAACCAAACTAATGTTTACCACCGCCAAGATAAATTTCTGGATATGTCTCCAATTATCCAATGCACACAATGTTGGTGATGCAGAGAGGAGTAGAAACTTCAACAACAACAAAAATCGGAGCCGAGTAACTTGATGCAAAATTTGCAAGACGCGGGTGGATAGTATTCAGTTCAACGATCCTTTATACTATAGCGATTAAAGTAGATGATAATAGTTCTCTCGCATACACATGACAAGGGAGATAAGGCACACCCTAAACCACAAGATAGATCTACTGGTTTCATATATTTTCTCAGTCACCAATAATATATGTATAAGTAACCTCTGTCCTAAATCAGCCATTGCATCAACACAAAAAAGTAGCTAACAATCAACCAAAATACCACTACAGTTCACACCCTTCCATGCCCCTTACTCATTTAGCACCAAAATTTATTTCCAGTGAAATTTTTTCTCTGGTAACCTGATAAAACCCTGATGTAGTTGCATAGAAACAAATCTGTAAAATGAAAGTACCGGGAAGAAGGAGGAGGTGTTGATGGAGAGGAGGGAGATCTCGTCGACTTTGGGCCTGAAGAGAGCGAGCTGAGAGTTCATGGAGGCGAGGGAGATGCGGCGGTCGCATGGTGAGAGCTGCTGGGTCTGGTTCTGGTTCAGGTAGAAAGAGGCTCTCGACGAGAACGCGATTCCAAATGTGAACCCGTCGGACCTCTGGATCTTCGTGTCGGAGCAAGGCTGGTACGCGTGGTTCGTGTTCACGGCCTCCGCGTCCATCATCGCCGCCGCCGCTACCAGCAACAGCGCCGCCGCCGTGAGCACCGTCGTCGCCATCGTTGAGTACTCGGGTCGTGCTCAATGAAGATTGAAGAGGGATTTGAGTGACGCTGTCGTTTTGCTGCTCGTGGTTTTGATTTTTGAACGTTTAAGTGGTGGTAAGTACGATTAGGTAAGCGGCGAAGAGAAAAAGGTAAATTGACAACTGTAAAAGTGCTAATTGACCCCTCAATTTTCTTACATTTTTACTTGGTGACTATACGAAAATAAAAAAGTTCAGTTACTTCATTTATACTTTACACGATTTTTACTTATTCTCCCGTAACATAAAATCATTCTATAAAATTTTTATAATTTAATAATTTTTTACTTAAGTCTAATAACGTTAGTTTATGATCAAAAAAATTTAAAATAACCTCAACTAACTAACTATCTGTTAAATTTAAAAAAATGTGGCTATTCCATTTCTTCAAAAGCTCCATTTTTCTACATTACAAGAAAAGAAATTTAGAGTAAACTGAAGGAGAGAGAGAGAGAGCTTTGATTTGTAGATTCCGTGTTGCAGATCGGATCCAAATCTCCAGCTGGCTCTCTGTTTTTTTCTACTAATTTTTCTCAATTGGGTTCTCCAGATTGAGCTCCTTCTCTCTCCATGAGAGACTTTTTCGTTGCTCGCATGGCTCTGTGCTCTAATTCTTCAAAAAAAATTCATCTTCTTCACCCAAAAAAGCCCAATTTTCTCTCTTTGAGCACCAGAGAGGAACTGGGTCTCGCTAAATGTTGAAACTTTCGAGTTGGGTTCAGAAAATTGTGGTTATAATTTGATTTTTGGGGATGGGGATTAGTGAGATTATTATGAATTCGAAGAAGACGAAGGATTCGCCGAGCTCCGGCGAGTCGGCATTCTCGGACGAGGTCTTGGAGCGTGTTCTTGGGCTCGTGAAGTCCCGCAAGGACCGGAGCACGGTCTCTTAGGTCTACAAGTACTGGTACAACGCCGAGCGGTGGTCTCGGACACGAGTCTTTATTGGAAACTGCTACTCAGTGACGCCGGAGATTGTGGTCCCGCGGTTCCCGAACATCCGCAACGTGACCCTCAAAGGGAAGCCCATTCAACTTGGTTCCTCACAACTGATATTCACTACTGGCTTGTGGTGTTTGCTGAGAAATACCCATTTCTTGAGGAGGTGAGGCTCAAGAGAATGACTGTTACTGACAAAAGCCTGAGCTTTATGGCTTTCAAGTTCCTCAATTTCAAGGCCCTGTCTCTGGTCAGCTGTGATGGGATCACCACTGATGGCCTCAAAGAAATTGCCACCCATTGCATGTGAAGTTTCAAATTTTCAAGCTTTTCTTGTTTTTGTTTTGTTTTGGTTTTATTTTGAAGATGTTGGTTTTTCTGAAATGGTGCCAGATCTGGGTAGTAATGATTTTTGTTGTTGTTTTAGTTTGATTTAGCATATGAAGTCATGAACTGAGTTGCTTGTATTTGGAGTGATTCTAATTGATGAGATGAGATTGACTGTAGGCTTCTCTGCTGCAAATAAATGTTATGTTGCTTTCTATAAGTTACTGCAAAACAGTGGAAAGTGATGAAGATCATGAAATGAAGGGGCATTTTTATCATGCTAGTTATTTTTTTCCCTTTGTATATAGAAGGGGCATTTTTGTCATTTTTTAAAAAATAGTTGACTTTTGACCAGAACCTAACTCCGTCAGACCTAAGTGAAACATTAGTAAACTACGGGGACTTCACAGAACGATTTTATTTTTCGGGGGAGTTAAGTGAAAATCGAGTGAACTACAAGGGAGGTAAGTGAACTTTTCCCATGTAGAAATAAGCAGTAATTCCACCTACCTCTATCGGATACACCGTATATGCAATTTTCTCTTAACTTTTGTGGTGTCAGTCAGATATATCCATTAAGTTTTAAAAGTTTCATTTTACCCCTCTTTGTTAACTTTTCAAAAATTTGCTTCTTATATTTAGAGTTTTATAACTATATTTTTAAAATAGTAAAAGTAAAATATGTACTTATATTTAAAAAAAATCTTAATTTTAACAATAACTTTTTTTTATAAAAGTACACACATTTTGCCCAAAAATACAAAGTTCATATCATGATTTTATTATTAACAAACAACACAAAGAATATTATATATGAATCACACTCCGATGTGAACCGCTCAAGTGTCTGAACCGTCCGAACGGTAGAATGTTGCCCCCCATAAGTGGAATGTTCACGGTTAGGAAAATTGAGATACTATACTTTTGCCCAAACATTCTACTTCTGGGGGATAACATTTTACGTTTGGACGGATCAAACGCTATTGTGGTTCGTACCAGAGTGTCACCCTATTATATATTAATGTTGTGCTAAAAGTGCAAATATTTAATTACCTAAAAGAAGACTTTGAAAATAGAGAAAGAAGTGATTAAAGTTGGAACAAAGATGAGAGCTCTCCTAATGTGTATTTCTTCGTTACCCCATCCTCATGTTTATACGCAAAATTATAGAGCTTGCATTTAAATACAAGAGTAAACCATATACTCCGTAATCCATAAAACACAGTACATATTTTGATTTATTTGATAGACACGTAGATAAGTGTGTCCATACAAATACTATGCATAATGAAGTCCATAATTTAATTTTACAGTGTTAACTATTTTGTTTGTTTTCTCACAGCACGGCACTTCATTTTTATGGTCCCGATTTTATTCAGATGTTGAGTTCTATTTCCAATTCCATAGAGCAGTAACTACTGCTAAAAAGCAGTGATTGAGGTTCGATTTATATACTGATAGCTCTTAGGTGTAATTGAAATATGAGTCTGGCAACACAGATACATCTGGCATTTATTTCCACTCTTGGATCTTGTCAAATTAGAGGCCTACATGTGTAGCCAAATTGATGAAAAAAATAAATTCGCAAATATAAAATAATTTGAACTGTATCAAAGATATCACGAGTAAATAAATAAATAAACTTATTAGTATGCCTTGAATGTTTGAATTTGAACTTAACTTATTTATCAGATCAGCTCAGTCACAGACCAAACCACTTGTTGAAAGATAAATTTACATCACATACCCCCCAGCACAGGCAAAGCAGCCACCAGCTGTTTGTTTGTGGGTGCATGGTGGTCGGGCACTACTCTATACTATAGAACTGTGAGTAGTGCCAAACCACTGTATTGCTTCTATAAGGCCACATATGGAGTTACAATCATCATGTGTTAATCCTAAGGGGGGATTGGGATTGGGATTTAGGGTTTTGTTGATGGTTAGGTCAACCTTGACACGAGTGCCAACCAAAACAGCATAGACATCCAGGCTCACCCTTGACAAGAAAGGAACCACTGTCCTCAAACATATTTAGAATCCTCGAAATTGGCCATGAGTATGTCATCATCATCATCCTTAACCACAATATGCAGTTTGAAGGTGAGATAGAGGGCTGTACGAGGATGGTCGAGAGGGCGGTCGGAAGATAGGCGATGGTCGGAGAGGGGGACGAAACCGTGAAGGGGATCTTTGATTCGGATGAATTGAGCATGTTCCCGATCACGGTTGAAGAGGATGATGGGTGGATTGACAGGATAATCGGTGGCGGAGATTAGGCCATACATGTAATATTCTTTGCCTATTAGAGCTTTATATCGATCGTCGCCAATAGGACACGCTTGCACGTCCTCCACGCTCGTCTGAATCTTACTCTGAATCACCACGCCTTCTGACTCTGCGAATTCCTCCCAATCCACTTCCTCCTTCTCCTCGCACATCATCGTCTTCTCCTTCTCCTCGCACATCATCGTTCCCTCTCTCAAAATTAGGATTAGGGTTTTCGAAACAAAAGGAAGGAGGTATGGTATCTATGGCTCTTAACCTAATAATTATATATATTTTCCTTCCCACCCCCACTTCTTTCATTTTATTCATACCTGCCCCTCGCTTTCTCTCTATTTATTTATTACACAGTAGCATGTATAACCGACTTCACTCTAGTACACTTTTTTTTTTGAAACATAACTATTGTCATAGAGTACCCGAGTAAGGGACGACGGCATATTCCCGCTCACAATTAGAGCCCAACTGACCAAAACTAAGAGAGAATTAAATACGTAATTTGTTTGGCCTATGTTTCAAACGCAAAAGAAGAGGGATTTTTGAGCAAGGAGAGTCGGAAGAGACGACTTATTTTTGGTGATTACCAACCTTTTGACTCATATTTTGTCCCCCTCACGTAATGAGCCGAAAAGGCCCTACAAATGGATTCACCCATAGAACTAGGTCTCCTACGATTAGTGGAGAGAGGGTCGACCCAATAACTTATAAACTCTAAGTTTAAGGTGAGGAGTGATCGGTATACGCTGAGAACATGCATTGATTAATCTGAGATTGAGTAAATAATAACTTCAATTTATTGCATTTTGGTATTTTCATGAGTTCGGGACGTTGTCTCCCCCGGTCCGATCTATGTGATTTTGTGGTCCGACCGATTTGGACCAGGAAAATTGATTTGAGCCGGCCTAATTGTGACCACTTCCAATTAGCCCGGTTCCCTTTTGGACCGGGTTTTTCAACCGGTTCTTTTTGCCTTTTAGGGTTTGTCTTCGTTTTCGTTTGTATTTTTTTTCACCCTCTCGGGTATCGTTTGTAATTCACTATTAATTTTCAATCTACTTTTATTGCCGATAAAAAAAAATACTGTGAACTTTTTAGGCATAGCCAACTTGAAAAAAATATCTAGCTGTACCCACCTGAAAAACAGCAATATCCAGGTGTAGCCACTTGGAATTATCCATTTTTGTTATCAGTTCTATTTAGTTGTTTATGGTAAAATAATGTGTTTAGGATGCTTAGTAATGAGTCGTTTTTTTGAAGGAGAACCAGTCTCGAACCGATAATCAAATAAACTATTATAAAAAATCAAGAATGGAAAATAATGGTTAAGTTTTGATTCTAATTTTGAAGAAATCAATCAACTGCAATTCGGTTAAAACTCTTAAAAGCCATAACCGTCAATCACACTGGCAAAATTGATCTGGAGTTGAACGGGATGAAATATTCAAATTTTTAAGTTTTGGCTTAAAGTGGTCTGATTTGGTTCATAAACTGAGTTCAAATTAAAGATTAAAAGTCAACTGGTTCTAATCGGTCGAAACCAAATAATCCAATTAGAACCAAATGGCTCGGAACCAAACCGTTCTCTTACAAACGGTTCAGGTTCCTAAAATTCAAGAATTATTCCACCCGATTTGGTTTAGTTCCAGATGGTTCGATAGGTTTCCAAACCATGCCAGCTCCTATTTTGGGATCATCTATCAGATTTGGATGTTGTTAGTAGGTTAACAACGACGTTCTTAAATTTTGTATGCGTTGGTAAGTTTGTAGCGATGTCTTACTTTACTAGATACATCGTTGATAAAAGTTGGCCATATTGACTATTTCGAAAACGGTCGATTTTATGACCGTTTGTCGGTTTATTCGGTAACAACGACATATCTAGGCACGACGCTAGTAAAGCGTATTTTGGATTGGAGCATGAAGATAGGGAGTTAGGGAAAGCCATATCTTTTTAACGTAGAACCAAATATCACACCCTGAATATTTTTCGCCTAAAATCTCTACGTTGTGATCAACGAGCTTCGCCCTACCTCATTATCCCATGTCCCTTACCCCGAGTCAAGAATGTTTCACGTACGATTTGTTCAAAACTCTTATGACAATCAAGGTTCCACTAGCAACCTCTGCTTGTCCCATCGGTCATTGTCATATAGTACGACGCCCTAGCCAAAGACTCCGTCTTATGACAATCAAGGTTCCACTAGCAACCTCCGCTTGTCCCATCGGTCATTGTGATCTAGTACGACGCCCTAGCCAAAGACTCCGATGATCCGACAAAACCCCGAATTGAAGATCCCGACAATATCTTGGAAAAGACACGAAGACGCATGTAGACCGGTTCGGATCACAACCGCCGCCAAGCTCTCCTCCAGCCAAGATGGGCTGGTTGAGGTTGCCGCCGTCGTAGAATATGTGTTATGTAGTCTTAATAGCCCCATTACACAACGAGCAGTTTAATAAAATCGGGAGGACATTAGTAGAATATGTGTTATGTAGTCTAAACACACGAGGCATGGAAGAATCTAGCCAGTATAGAATCCTGGTGAGTTGATAATCTCTAGATTGGTTTAGCGAGGAAGCCTTATTAAAACTTTCGAGGTCTTTGAAACCCATGTCGTCTACACAAAGAGTCTTACCCTCTCCATATCAGCCTGCGACCATTTTCGGAGCATGTCTACTAGAATTTTCAACAAGTCTGTCAGTATCATTGATAAGACCATAGCACAATTGTGCCACTCAGCCTGTGCCAATATATTATTTTTGTAAAGTTTATGCTAAAATTTGGCATTTTTTAGAACTATCGCACGATTTGGGTGGCACAATCGTGCCATGCCCTAAATCTCCAAAATTTTCAAAACGTCCTTCTGCAAAATTGTAGATGTTCGAATTCTATTCACCGTGGTATACAAATTCGTCTGCTTTCCCCTCTGGCCGCGTCCCTCACACGCCACCCTTATGCCCAGAATCTTATAGTGTAACTCAAGTTTAAATCTCTTTTTCATTACGTTCAAAATTTCCTTTTATCCCAAGTAACTATAATCCTGAGTATACATAAAATAAATTAGAAATTTGGATGGGCCGAAATGTTAAGTTAACACTTTAACATATCAAACCTTTTGTTTGTCACGAATTCGGAGTGGACTATGCAGTTTCTTAAAAAGTAATCTTCCAAACAAAATTAGAGTCTAATGAAATTATCCACAAATAGATATATTTTTAAGTAAGATTTAATTTGTAGCATTGTGTTCATAAGAATTAATTTTCAAAAAAATTGAAATGACAGTTCCTTGATCCTAACCGAATTTCCGGAAATTTTTTTGGCTCCCGATTAACATGGGTTAAGCATAAACCCCAAAAGATGTTACTAATAACGCTTCAACTTTAGGTTTTAATATTAAGTCTAAAGAGCCGTCAAATGTAATGGAGAGTGTCCCCTTAAGCGGTTATTTATCCCCATTCCCCGTTAGAACATCTCTCGCAATCTCACATTCTCACCATCGTCTTCAACCTCACGCCTTCCTCTCTCTCTCTCTCAGTCCGTCACTGCTCAGTTCAGTTTCTTCCTAACTCGCTCGCTCGCCAATGTATCATCATCACCACCAAATCAAAAATCGACGCTCCAGTGGCTAAATTGAATCTGTTCCCAATCTGCACATCGATGTTCTCTTCTCCGTTTGTGTTCGCCTTCTCTCTGTTTCTATGTCTCCCTCCCTTCTTCTTTTTGTTGGGCCCACACCTCCTCCCTCCCCGGTCCCCTGTCCCCGACGATCTCGACGACCTCGCCCTCCTCCGCCGCGCCTCCTCCACCTCCGCCACCGTCTCCCTCCTCAGCACCCCCAACCCTAAGCTCAAGATCGCCTTCCTCTTCCTCACCAACACCGACCTCCACTTGGCTCCTCTCTGGAACCGCTTCTTCAACGCTCACTCAACCCGCCTCTACAACGTCCACGCCGATCCGCGGGCCAACGTGACCCGCCCCGACGGCGTGTTCGCCGGAAGGTTCATCGCCGGCAAGCCCACCCAACGCGCTTCCCCCACCCTCATCTCCGCCACGCGCCGCCTCCTCGCCGCCGCCATTGTGGATGATCCGGCGAACTCCTTCTTCGTCGTCCTCTCCCAGCACTGCGTCCCGCTCCACTCCTTCGACTCTGTCTACAAGTCCCTCCTCAGTTCCAGCAGTTCCAGATCCAAGAGCTTCGTCGAGATCGTCTCCGGAGAGCCGCGCCGGCTCTGGAAGCGGTACAGGGCGAGGGGGAGGTACGCGATGCTCCCGGAGGTGCCGTTCGAGCGGTTCAGGGGCGGGTCACAGTTCTTCGTGCTGACCCGGCGGCACGCGCGGGTCGTGGTGAGGGATCGGGTCCGGTGGAGGAAATTCAGGTTGCCCTGTTACGAGGTGGAGGAGTGCTACCCGGAGGAGCACTACTTTCCGACCCTGTTGTCGATGGAGGATCCGGATGGGTGCACAGGGTACACGCTGACTCGGGTCAACTGGACCGGCACCACCCACGGCCACCCTTACACCTACCGCCCCGCCGAGGTGTCGCCGGACCTCATTCACCGGCTCAGGCAGTCGAATCATACGACCGACTACCTGTTCGCCAGGAAGTTTTCGCCGGATTGCTTGAGGCCGTTGATGACCATCGCGGATAAGATCATCTTCATGGATTGAGGTTTCTTCCAGGTCAGTTCATTTTTACTGTCTACCGGTATGTCGGTGATTTGAGTGGAGTGCGTTTTTAGATTCATGTTTACCCAATAACTCATCCTCACTCTTAAACACTACATAAAATACTTTGCATCAATCCTTATCTCAGGCCAGAACCATTGTTGAGTTGAGTGTTAGTTTTGGCAATTTGTTCTTGTTGTCATTGTTATACTTACATTTTGGGTTTTGTTAAAAATTATGAAATGGAGTTTGTGAGGTGAGTGATGGATTAGGACTTGACATAATTGGTTGGTAATGTATGAGTTGAAGGAGCTGTGCAGGTGAATTGAGGTTGAAGTTGGAGATGTTGCAAGTGGGCACAGCATAACCATAACCCCTGAAAAGAGAGTTGGATTGGATTCTGTGAGCCCAAAAAAGGCGGCAACTTTATTTATTTATTTATTTCATTCATTCATGGCCTGTGTAAAAGTAGGAGCAGTACAGTACACTACGTACTGGATTTTGTCCTTTCTGTGTATATATATATCTGTGGAGGGGACAAAATTGGGCTGGGCCCAGGTACCCAATAAGTTGGGCCGACGTAGAAAAGCCCAATCGCGAAATGTCGTCACGTTACTATAGACTATAGTATAGAGTAGTGCCCGACCACCATGCACCCACAAACAAACAGCTGGATCTTGGCTGCTTTGCCTGTGCTGGGGGGTATGTGCTCAGATTTGCTGACTAGAGTAGAGATGCAAGGTAACCATCATAAAACTAATTTGAAGGCACATTTGTTGGTTGGCCGATACGTAGTGGCATACGTGATAAAACAAGTGATAAGAAAGTCGGCATATGATGTCGTCGCAACTGAGGAAGGACGGGCATATGACAGGACATGGATTGTGTCCATTGGTGCACTGATGGTGTTCTTGTTACTTGGAATCAACTATTGAATGTAGCTCTCATCAATCCAGTTGTTTAACTTCACTCTCATCTATGCTACTTCCTCACAATGAAAGATCCAGTCAAATAAAAATGAAATTCAAACCAGCCTGAGGTGTGAGAAAACTGATAAGTGCTAAATGTGTTGTTAGAGGGACATGTGACGAGTCCTTTAAAAATAGAGCATTGTTTGTCCCTGCGACGGTTGGCCTGTCTGCCACATTAAGAAGAGATCAAAAATACATAAGTGTGCATAGAATAATACTTTAGTTTCTATATTTGTAATGTCATGTTTCA
>JAYMTP010005472.1:0-13321 GCA_036897365.1 Geranium brycei
TTCTTCTGATCAACCTCTTCTGTTTATTAGGTAGCTCAAGATGTGCAGAGAAGTGATTCTCCCCTGTATAGGTTGGAAGCTATTGATTTTGGCCGAAGAATGGCAGTAGAGAGGGAAATTGAGAAAACAGAGACTGCGCCACCACCAAATGCTGTTTTTGATGAAAGCTCAAATTTTCTTATATATGCAACCCTCCTCGGGATAAAAGTAAGAAACTACTGTATGCAATAAGATTTGCGGTAAATTAGGTGCCATATGCTCATAACATATTAACATTCCTGTTATTTGATTCATTCTGTTATGTATTAATTTGTTTTTGCTTTCTGTTAATAGATGGTAAATTTGCACACCAATAAAGTCTCTCGATTACTTGGAAAGGTGGAGAACAACGATAGGTTTTTGAGAATTGCATTGTATCAAGGTGACAAAAGCAGTAAAAAGGTTAGGAAAATCCCTGCTGCCGCAGCTAATGCCAATGAGAGCAAAGAACCCTTGACGGACCCCACACTCTTGTGTTGCGCTTTCAAGAAACACAGAATCTATTTGTTTAGGTACAACTTCGTTTTTACAACTTCACTTGTCATATAGAGTATCAAAAGCAGTGTTAGCCCTTAAAGAAAAATTTTGTCTAGCTTTAATGTGGCATATAATAGATGAGTTTTGTTTGTTAACGCATATCAAATGTCAATTAATCTAGTCCCTCAAGTTTTTTGTTTGTAAATTTTGGATGTAGGATATGTTAGTTTATCTTAGATGTCCTGAAAGTATTCAACATATTGACTTTTTTTATACAACTATTTGTACAAAAAGCCGAAGAGAACCTGAGGAGCCTGAGGATGCAACTAAGGGAAGGGACGTGTTTAATGAAAAGCCTCCTGCTGATGAACTTTTGGCTGTGTCAGATATAGGAAATGCAGCTACATCATCTCTTCCTGACAATGTGGTGAGTTTTTCTTTCTGTATTCTGCATTTGACAATCAGTATTGTAAATATGCCCGCCGAATCAAGGAAATCATGTTTAAAATACAGTTGTAGTGACGATTTGTTTTGGAAAGAAGTTAGGATGATGATGATTAAATGATGAATTATGTTTTATTCTCTTTTTGTTTGTGTTTATTATTATAATGTTGGAATTTTCTTCTTGCACATAAATGTAGAGAACAGAGAATTTGGATCCTGGCATTTGAAACTTCTTTGTTTTTGGAAAATGTTCTTATCTTGGATTCTCATAAAATATTGTCAAAGTGACCAAACATATTCCCTATCAAGTCCCTGATGTTTCTGATACAAATATTTGCTACGTAAGACAACTAATTCAGTTTATTTTATCTTTCATCGCATGGGCCATCAGATCCTACATACCACAATGGGTGATGTTCACATGAAACTGTACCCTGAAGAATGTCCAAAAACTGTGGAGAACTTTACAACACACTGTCGGAATGGCTATTATGATAATCTCATTTTTCATCGGGTCATCAAAGGCTTCATGATACAGACAGGTGATCCTTTAGGTGACGGCACTGGGGGACAATCTATTTGGGGAAGGGAGTTTGAGGATGAGTTTCACAAAAGGTAAAAATTTACATTATGCTGTTTATATTTTAAATCTGTTCGAGCTATGGTTGTATTTGGGATATTATTTGTTAGTTGGAGGTTTTACTTTTAATATCCTGCATCATTCTCTCATGGTTTATTGCAATCAAAGGACTTGCTGTAGTTTCTACCATGGATTTTAATATTGTTTTGAACACAACTTATACCAGATGGAATTATATTGTCTCTGCAGTTTGCGACATGATAGGCCTTTCACCGTATCAATGGCAAATGCGGGCCCAAACACAAACGGCTCTCAGTTTTTCATCACAACGGTAGCTACTCCATGGCTGGACAACAAGCATACAGTTTTTGGCAGAGTTATAAAGGGAATGGATGTCGTACAGGTATGGCTCAGCATGCGTTTCTGTAGTCTGTTAATTATTTAATTGTTAGTAGTTAAGTAATTACCGTAGTTTCTCACAGTACCCTACTGATAAGTTGTGAATTACGTTAATTAGTAGTTTTAAAGGGGAACTGTGATTGCTCCATCTCCATGCTCTATGTTTTGAAAATGGAAATAAAAACATTGCTGGAGTTTTGGGTTTGTACATTTTGTTGCCCCATTCAATTAGTGGGATTACAATTGACTTTGAATCCATATCTTAATCTAATTTAACAATAATTAAGATTGACTGACTGACAATTGAACATCTTTTAAATTGTGTATAGGGTATAGAGAAAGTAAAGACAGACAAGGGAGACAGACCATACCAAGACGTTAAAATTCTAAATGTGACCGTGCCCAAATCTTGAACTGTTTCTCAACTTCTGGAGTGACTGATCCGGCAAGTGATAGTTTGTTCGGTGCGTCTTCTATGATAGCTACTCTTTGGTTATTTATTAGGCTCTTTTCTGGTTACCTTGAGTTTTGCAGCCTGCACTGTATAACAACAGCTCGAATTATTGCATATTCAGTCATCCTTCTGGAACATTTATGTTTTCATGAGAGGTTTCAGAACTTCAATGTATGTAGCAGTTTCATGTACAACCAATGTGATTGTGATAGGTATTGTTTCTTACAAGTTTTGGTCTGTGGATCATTTTCTCTGACGATTCTGATTATACCTTAAAACTTTCGTTTTCTGTCTGTTTACTTATTTTAGATTCTCTTTTAATATGTTCAGACTGGATGAATATTCCGAAGTTTTTTTATTGATCAGCTTAATTTCTATAGTAAGTTGTATACCAAAATTGATGTGCGAAGTTGACAGGTAGGGGAGGTAATATTCATGTGAGATTCTTGTGTGTATACTAATAATCAATATAAGCTGTTAGATAGTGGTCCAGTTGCTCTTGTGGGGTGGGTTAGGGTTGGGGTAGATTTAGTACTTGTATATGTTGTCGTTGGGTTGGCCTAGATAAGTGGGCTTGGGTTGGGGTATATAAGCTAATAAAAATTAGATACATTAACTGAAGGGATGACTGGATGAGATTACACACTGTTTGTGGTGAGGTTGAGGGCTTCCATTCCATTGAGAGGGTGAAGAGGGTTTTATGGGGTAAATAGAATTTGTGATGTAATTTTTAAAAGTAAAATAAAAATTAAGGGGATGAGATTAGCTATCTTAATAATAATATTTTTAGTTCTCGACGCCTTTCAATTTATATTACTTATTTAATAAATCGAAAATTAGGAATGACAATAAGTCGGGTTTAGTGTGGATTTTGTTATACTTGACCACCCAAAGCAGGTACCCAACCTGGTCGGATACTTGTGTATCTAACTCACTCAAATACTTGATGGGTATGAGTATTTTCTAATACCTCAAAATTAATTAATAAAAAAATCAAAACAACCAATTTTATTTTCCAATCAATTTAGTTCGTCCAACTAAATATCAATTATTCAAACAATTCATTCAGCCAACAATATCTAGCAACTGAAAATAAAGTTCTTAACTTTATGCACATTGTCCACGGAAAAGTTGTCAAATATACGTAAATTGTTCGCAATAAAGTTTTCAAACATATGAAAATTAGCTTAAGATTATTAATTTTTTTTCAAGAGCATTGGGTATGGGTCGAGGCGGATACAGCCATACGGCCCATACAGGTAGGCCCGCACCCAATTTGTACCCGGAAAATGCCTGCTACTCGTTCACTTTTGGGCAGTCTCATTTCAATCGGGTCGGGACATTGGGTCCTGTCGGGTTCAAATTATGGTGTTAGTGTTGGGCCAGTGGATGGTACTCCACAAACACTAATTACGCGCAAATGCACGCAATTGTTACAAGTAATACTATCAGTAAGATCGGGTCGAATCCAAAAATAATAATGTGAATTAATTCAATAATTGCTATTGAGATTAATTTTAAATGTGTATTCATATAGATGGATCAGTTAGTATGAATTTAGTAGATGAGACATGCAAAGAGCACAAAGAGACAACGATTTGGATTAGCCATGGGTGCTACTGCTAGGTCACCTTTCAGTATTGGAGTCCATTTAGACTAGGGGTGTGTACTATTCTTCTCGGATTATTCCTTCGGGATGGGAGCTACGAAAACTTGAACCCACTGAACTATGACCTGTCGGTTTCCCATTTGCCCTCTCGAACTCAACACCACGACTCTCACAATCATACGACATGACCAATCTCACACAATCGAAATATAACCAGCGATTAAAACATCAACATGCATAAAAATCTAATTATGGTTTAATAATTAATAATTTCAAGGTATTTGACCTACCGCCCATGAATATGTGAAATTAGTCTATAATCATGGTGTTGAAGAATAAGAATATCAAATTCAACACGAAATCAAAATGAGGAAAGAGAGACCAATGATCTTGCTATAAACATCAAAATTTGCCAGAACTTCTTGCTATAAACTTATAGATCTTTGAATTCATTTCAATTTAGTATATAATATCACTTAATTGGAAACTCAACTTATCGAATTACGCTCTTTGCAAATTTAAACAAATATTACCATCAAATTGTATCATAAATTAACCTGTTCCTATGCAACAAACACTCAACAACTCGTGAACGCAAAGAATACACTTTAAACAAAACCAAGAACAAAAATACTAGATAATCCGAGAAAATGTATTAATACCCTTTCTCGTTTACGTTGATTTAAAGTTTGAATATATTACTTTAAAATTTTAATTTGAAGAATTTAAATATGTTCGTAGAGTTTAAATTTTTCTTAGTGAATGATTCCAAATTTGCCCCGATCAAAAGTTTAAACATGCTGCAGAGGTTAAATATGCTCGTAGGTAGTACATACCCTTAAATTCATGACATTAGTTCACTGAGGATCGATGATACATTAAAAAATATAAAACAGATTTGTATACAAGATTATAGGATCCTCTAAATCAGATTTGCAAACAAAAAATAGGTAAGTTTTGTACATTCGTAGTCAGATACCAAAATCATTTTCAAAAACCATGAATTATCACACGCATAGCATATTTTAAAAACCAGTGTTAGTATAATGTTGGAAATGCAGAGAAGATGTCAAATGGGTTGCATGACAATTCAATTAATCAAGAATTAACACAACTCACCAAAATCCATTAATAAAGACTTGAATTTAAAATGCTTAATATCAAATCAGCTAAACAAAATTCCATAACTCCAGGGAAATAAACAATAACCAACTACATATGAAAAACTAATACATCCTTATCAGCTCGCGGCAAGACACCTTAATTCCAAGAAAACATCACAATTCACTTAGTCGAAGAGGCTGAAACCCATGTCCTGAAACAAACCAAAAACAAAGAATTAATCACATACTACTCATAAGCATGCATATTAGAATGAATCTATCCCATTAAAACAAGAAAAATCTTACATCATCAGACTCCTCTTTCTCCTCAACCTTCTCTTCCTTCTTGGCCTCGGCAGCTGCAGGAGCAGCGGCTCCAACAGCAGCAGCAGGTGCCGCAACACCCCCACCGGACGGGACGGAAGCCAACTTCTCCCTTCCTGATGCGATAAGCTCAGTGATGTCCTTTCCTTTCACTTCAGAGAGGAGCAACTCAATCCTGTCATCATCAGCCTCTGCTCCAACTGTAGACAATCACATCCATTAATTGAAGATCATATCCAAAATACCAATACCCAATCTAGCAGTTTCGTATTTGATTGAAAGGCAAGATCTTTCACAAATACCCACTTGAATATACAACAATACTAATAAAAATAGCTAACCAATTTTAAAGAGTATACGTTAGTAAATTGAACCTGAATTTAACTAGCTTAAATCAATTAGAAAGCTAATAAAACCAAATTCAACTGTCATAATTCATAAATAAATCAAACCACCAAGATCAACAAACAAGTTATGGTATAGGCACTAATGTTTTGTCTTATACACTAACAATGCCACAGAAACTCAATCCTGTCATCATCAGCTTCTACCCCAACTGTAGTCAATCCATCCATTAATTGAAGATTACAACCAATAACTCAATGCCCACTCTACTAATTTAATATTTGATTGAAAAGCAATAATTTTTAACAAAGACCCACTTGAATATACAAAATACTGATAAAAATAGCTAACCAATTTTAACAAATATCCTTTAGACAATTGAATCTAAATTGAAGTATACGTCTACTAAAGAACTAATAAAACCAAACTCAGTCAAAATTCAAAAATAAATCAAACCACCAAGATCAACAAACAAATTATGGTATAAGCACTACTATTTTGCGTTTTCACTACGAATGCAACAGAAACTGAAGTCAGATCATAAAATACACTTAAAAAGAACCTCCAAGGCACTGAAAATGTATTTCATATAAACAAGTAATGAGAACCACTAATCAAAACAAATATGTACCTGATCCGAGAATGTTTTTGATATCAGAAGCAGTTGGGGTGGTGTTTCCTCCCAAAACAGCCAACAGGTACGCAGCGACAACCTTCATTTCTGCAAACACAATACAGCCATCACAAACTAGCGATCCATAGATAGATGCAATAACGGGGAGACACAGAGACAAGAAGTATTTTTCGTACTCTCGAAATTGCTTCTCTGCACCACAACGACGAAGAGTCTGCGCTAGGGTTTCTCGATGAAGAAAACGGAGAGGTGGAGCTGAGCAGCTTATATATTATCTAGGGTTTAGGTTATGGTGCTGGAGAGACTCAGAACTAATCCTGTCCGTTCATCACATCTCGTACAGTCCCATGGTTATTGGGCCGTGAGAAAGGTCGTTTTCAGCCCAATCAAATCACGGGCCATTAAGCCCTTTACGGGGTATTATAGAAGTTGCGACCAAATAAAAGGGCATTTCTGCGATTTCAGAGGAAATAAATAAAGCAACACAAAAGCGCGGGAAAATTACACCCAACAGATCAGAAATTGTTTCTCAGAAACCCCAAATCGCTCTCTCTCTCTCACACACACACAGTCTCTTCCACAGCAACTCAGAGTATGTTTCAGAATAACCAGAGACCGAACGGGAATGGCCAGAGACGAGACCGTGGAGGAGAGTGGCGGAGCTCGAAGAAGCAGAGGCTGTTTCGGTCCGCCGAAGACGAGCTGGAGGCGAAGCTAGGTTACGATCTCTTCTCCGAAGGTGATAAACGGCTCGGATGGTTGCTCACTTATGCGCCAGTAAGTTAATTTGTGTTTGAATTCAATTTTTCACATTTCCGCTAATTGGGTTTTAGTAGATTCATTTTTAGTGATGTTTAGCATAAAGGGAAGTATAAATTAAGCACCTTTTTCACAAGGTTAATAAGTTCCCTCATTGGTTGTGGCTGTGTAGTTTTATGAAAAAAATGATGGGCAACATTGGATTTCATGGATGGTTTAGTTGAATTACTTATAATTAAACATCACATATAATTGACAGATGGGTTTCTGCTTATTTGCAGTCATCTTGTGAAGACGAAGACACCCACAAAATTTATAGCTGTGTTGACCTTTATTTTGTATCTCAGGTAATTTGTTTCCAACAAGTTTATTTGCAGTTCCTATTTATTTTGTGTATGGTAGTTAAAGGGTCTGGCAAGATAGTTTACCGTAACTTCACTGGATTGCAGGATGGTACGACTTTCAAGTCGAAATACAAGTTCCGTCCATACTTTTATGCAGCCACAAAGGTGTGTGTGTGTGCAACAATTTTTTTGGTGGTGTTCATCTCAATCATTGTCCGTCTGTATTATGATAATATTGACGATTTTGATGCTATTCTTATAGGGTAAAATGGAAGTGGATGTTGACGCATATTTGAGACGGCGCTATGAAAATCAAATTGCTAACATTGAGATTATAGACAAGGAGGACCTTGCACTAGTAAGCGCCTAGTCATTTATATCATCGCCTTTACTTTTAGTTGTTTTCATTTATGTTTAACTTGGCCTGTTATTTGACTGATATTCTTTGTTGGCATTGATATGTTTTCATGTCATATAACAGTTATAAATATTTAATCTCTAACTTAGCGTCCTGAATGATTGTCGATAGAAAAACCACCTGTCCGGCTTGCACAAGTCTTATTTGAAAATATCTTTTGATTCCGTTCAACAATTAATGGACGTGAAAAGGGATCTATTGCATGTTGTTGAGAGGAATCAGGAAAAGTTTAACTCAGCAGATGCTTATGAGGGCATCTTAAATGGAAAAAGGTAAAACTTTGAAGTTCAGATTCCATTGTCTGTGCAAAATAGTATATTGCGTTACCCAAGCTTTTCATATAGGTTGCTCTTTTTAATACAAAGCAGTTATTGGTTTGATACCAGCACTAGTCATTTGCATCTTACTGGAAGCAATATCTTTCACCCTGATTTTTATCATATTTTATGCTTCACTCTCAGGGAACAGAGACCATTAGATTTTCTTGACTGTATTGTTGATCTCCGCGAGTATGACGTTCCCTACCATGTTCGCTTTGCCATTGACAATGGTGAATTCTTACTTCATATTGCTTTATGTGACTGGCTTACTGTATTTTGTGAATTTAAGTTGGAGTTACCTCTTGTCTCCTGATGTTTTGAATCTCATGTTAACCAGACATAAGGTGCGGGCAGTGGTATGATGTTAGTGTATCCAGTATGGGCGTTAGCCTTGAGAGGAGAACTGATCTTCTCCAACGTGCTGAAGTTCGTGTTTGTGCATTTGATATTGAGACTACAAAGCTTCCTTTGAAATTTCCAGATGCTGAATACGATTCAGTAATGATGATTTCATATATGGTTGACAGACAAGGGTACCTCATTATTAACAGAGAGGTATTGTTCAACAGAGTTCTTGCTTACATTGCTTCTCCTGTTATATATATATATACATTCATGTACTGAGTTTCCCTTGATATACTTATCGGTTGAGCTAAGCTAGTTTCAGTATGTTGTTTGTTCTGGGAATCTCATAACCCATTATGTGAGAAATGATATAACATTTAACATTATAATAGCCTAATTGACATATGAATTTGAGGGAGGATTTATGCTTTTTCATATCACTTCCCAGTGTCTGCATTATGTAGGACTGGGCATTAGAATAACCTTTTGGTTATAATAGGTGTAGTTTTTTTTCATCCATATCCTACTTTGTGATGTTGCTGTATCTTACAAACTTCAATTTCCAAAATCTAGAAGAGATGCTAAATGATACTATCTGTTATATGTTTCCCCCCTCCAAAATCTAGAAGAGATGCTAAACGATACTATCTACCAGATACGTGCTACTTTCTCTTTACACAATTGTCCCACACAAAATATGTATACTGTTTGAAGCCACTTCACATACAAGCTGCCCGCTCCACCTAATAGCCAAACCTTTTGTGTTGGAGGCTTAATGTGGTAGTTGAGTATAGAGGTTTTGTCCGGGCCCTTGCCCATTTCTATATGCGTGCCACTTATTCTACGTCCATGTCTAGGCGCCAATGTATTGTTTGGCCGGATGAGAAGTGTTCAGTGTAGATTGTCTATGGCGTTTGAGTTTGCTTCATATTTCTAGTTTCCCCCACCACCTTTCAGTTTAAGCTTCCTTTCGTGTGTAGACGTGATTGTCTTATGTTCACCTGTAGACTAGATAGATTGACAGTCGGTAATTGTCATTTTTTGATGCATTTGTCTTCAGTGCGTTGGAGAAGATATAGAGAATCTGGAGTACACTCCAAAACCAGAATATGAAGGTGTTTTCCAAGTGACAAATGTGAAAAATGAGGTAATGGTGTTTGAACAGGGTTTGAACCACAAATTGTTTGAACTTTGAAATGCTAATGTACATGGAAATCTTGCAGGTTGAGCTTCTTAGAGCGTGGTTTGATCACATGCGAGAAGTGAAACCTGGTATTTATGTCACGTACAATGGTGATTTTTTTGATTGGCCATTCTTGGAAAGCAGAGCTGCTCATCACGGGCTCAATATGAATGATGTATGTAGTTTAACTAATCTTGTCATGAGCTAGCAAGAGTTGAGCATGATTAGCTTCAATTTGTAATAGTTTTGATTAGTGTGCTTCATGATTTCAACTTCATTGTTTTCAGCTTCAATTTGTAACAGTTTGATTGATGCACTTCATTGGTGCAACTTTAGTGTTTAATTTATTAACTGTGAGCTTGCAGGAGGTAGGATTTCAATGTGACAAGAATCAAGGAGAATGTCGTTCTAAATTTGCTTGCCATCTGGATTGCTTTGCTTGGGTCAAACGTGACAGTTATCTCCCTCAGGGGAGTCAAGGCTTAAAGGTGCAAAACTCCAATTTGGGTTCATTGTTCACTATTTTTCTTTCTAGTTAGAATTACATTGGTTTCCCATAGTTATTTTACTTGAAAACATACAAATTTGATGATGTCACTTGGCTGTCAAAATTGAATGAATAATATAAATAGGATTGCTTCGCTAAGAACTACTTGTGAGAATAGGGGTTTAGTTGAATGGAATTAATTTATAAGATTCATCCTGCATTTCCCCATAACTTTTATCAGCTTATGCTTCCTTACTTTCTCCAACCAAGAATACATTATTTGTTGCTCATAATTCACGGTTGTTAAAACTTATGATGTTTCTATGTAGGAGATATACCAATTTGATCTTAGATTATTCATATCCTTTTAATCAAGGAACTGATAATCTTTTGGAAGGGGGGTCTTCGACCCAAACAAAGTATGGAGTGTGTACCAATATATATTTGTCGTCCCAGAGGATTGAATAATTCATTAGAGAGAATTATGCATGCTAAAGAAAATATACATGGAATGGCATTGAAGGGTTTCTCGCTTGTGAAAGTATTACAAAATTTAGAGACTAGATTTAATTTAATTACAATTGCATGTAATGTTAATCCTCGCTATACTTGTATTTGCTATTCATGGGTGTAAAGTCAACTCATTTACCGTTTCTTAATCATATCTCAGGCCGTCACTAAGGCAAAGTTGGGTTATGATCCGTTGGAGGTGAATCCTGAGGAAATGGTTCGCTTTGCAATGGAAAAACCTCAGGTATGAGTGGCATGGAATTGCGAGCCAAATGCTTGTATACTATATTATGTAGATAGTGCATTAGTATATAAAAGAAGCTGAATGATGAATCACGGTAACTTGTGAAGTGGTTCAGATTGAATTCTACTTGGAATATTGTATACTGCAAGAGGAATGCAACATCAGTTTGGCTAAGATCAAAGTGTGTAGAGTACTACTGCTCATTCTAGTAGTAATTCTTTGTCTCCAGCTCTATGCCAGTAAATAATATTTTAGGGACCCCTATTTAAATCCCTCGAAAGAAGAGAATGATTACTTCAACTTCTATTTATGGCCTGGATAGGAATTTCCCACTTTATCCATGCAGGGTAGGCTGCCATGTTCATCACATTTGGTTTATTTGGTTACTGCTTAGTATACACTTTCACTATCATGTATGTCAGTAACCATGTTCATCACGTTTGGTGTTTACTTCTATATTACCCTTTTGAAAACATTTCTAATATAGTGCCATTTTCCACTCTATGGGTTGGGTTTCATTACAGATAATGGCCTCCTATTCAGTTTCTGACGCGGTTGCAACATATTACCTGTATATGACATATGTTCATCCATTCATATTCTCCCTTGCGACAATCATTCCCATGTCACCAGATGAGGTTTTGCGAAAAGGTAGTGGGACCCTTTGTGAAATGCTTCTTATGGTTCAGGTGGGTTTTTTTTTTCCTTATATACTCATGCCAAACTTTGGCATTCAGTGTTAGGTTCTTTTCCATCCGTAGGCTATTTTAGTTACTTTGTATTTGTTACAGGCATACAAGGCAAATGTTATCTGCCCCAACAAACACCAATCTGACCCAGAAAAGTTCTACAAAGGTCATCTCCTTGAGAGTGAGACATATATAGGTGGCCATGTAGAATGCCTTGAAAGTGGTGTTTTCAGATCTGATCTTCCAACTGGTTTTAAGGTTGACCCGTCTGCCTATCAGGTAAGTTGACTCATTTGTTTAATGTTCCACTGTTGGCGGTGGTGGTGAAATGACCATTCGACTGTGATCTAAGGTTGGATTAATCACTTGTCTTGCTGGTATTGCTTCATTTTATGGCATTAAAGTTCGGGTGAAATTGTTCTTAACTAAGGATTGACTGTAACCATATGCACTCTATTTTCTACAAAAGCTTGTTCAATTTAGTGCACTGATCTACCTTAAATATGGTAATTGGATATACTGTCATTCAATAGAAGGGGCCAAGCATGTTGCCAGTCAGTTGGATACTCTTAGGTCAATAAGTGCATACACGAATCTTCATTTCCTTCTTTCTTTGTAACATGCATTCTAGCTAGATATGGTTTGCTCAACTGATCAGAATCGCAAATATCTAATCTTTAAAGAAACAACTTTAACTTGGAATTTAGCTGGGTTTACACACATTCTTATTGGGAAGATTCACCCTGGACTGAATGACAAGATCATCTGTTAACGTTCTGTATTATATGTGCATACGAATTGAGTGGTAGTGTTTTTCTGAATCTAGGCCGTGTAGTGTACATGATAAAGTCCATGGTTCATATACTGGTAATATTAGTTTTCTCGTACACGTCTTATTATTTTTATATCTTGGGCTGTGCACTGATTGTCAAGTTTAATTACTAAAATTGACTGACATTAGATAATGTTACATTGCAGCAATTGATTGACAATCTAGACCGAGATCTGCAATATGCTATAACCGTTGAGGGTAAGATGGATTTGGAATCCGTCTCCAATTATGATGATGTGAAGAATGCTATAATGGAGAAGGTGACTGACTATTTTGTTCTCGTACCTAAGATTTCTGATTCGTCACAAATTTCTGGATCCTCCAAATGAATCTTCTGGTTCCTTGTTACTTTGTGCTAATATTTCACGTGCGTTTCACATGCCATTCATCATATTCCATCTGTTACGTGAACGTGAAGATGAATAAGACCTATAAGCATGGGTACGAGTACCCATTCTTATTTTTTAAAATGTTCTGGTATGTGCATGCTTTGTCACTTAAAGTTAAAGATCTAATATACAAAGTATTTGTTAAAAGTTATAAGCACTTAGATTGAAAATAATCAAATTAGCAATAAAATATGAATGCATTTCGTTACGATTTCTAAACTGTAAGGAGAAAGAGGAAGGTAAGCAGACTGAAAAAAGCAAAACACTGCAATTCTAAACTACCTACTCCTTTCATTCCAAAATATGCCTCTAATTCTTTGAAAAAATTGTTCACGTTCCTTTCTTGGAAGTTAGTTATGCATGAAGTGTCACTAATATTTCTAAGATTAACTA
>JAYMTP010005473.1:0-13313 GCA_036897365.1 Geranium brycei
ACTATATAATTTATTTCATATAAACTAAAAAAGTAGAAAAATAGAAATCCGCTTAGTCCTCGCCTAGGCTCCTGCCTAGGCCCCCCGAAAGATATGTCCGACTGACTAGCGCCTAACGATTTCTACAACACTGCTTGCATATTTTATGAACCGGAGCATAGGTAATGCAATTTTGGATTTTTCTAGATGCTAATCCGAGGTTTGGTACCATGAATAATAATCAATTTTAAAACATGAAACCCATAATCTTGGCAATGGTGCTCACCTTTTTCTGTCATGCTTGGATCCATGCCCCCAATGGTTATTGTGAAAGAAATTAAAAACATTCACTCGTATCAAATCTAGTCAATGAGCAACTACTAATAATCGAATTCATATTTCATGAAATGTTAATTACCTAATATGAAATGTTAATTACCTAATGTAGTATTGTTTTGTTCCAATTCACCATTGTTGTCTGCACAAAAGAATATGGATTGATCAGATTATGTCACATGAATCGAATGATATGAAAGGTCATTTTATATTTTAATATGGTAGAAACTCACCATTCGTCAATGCTATATTAGCTTCTATAACCTCCGGTTGAGCTCTATGTTCTATCATGGTCACCATTTGTCGTTTCAGAACGTTCATTTTAATTGGTATCAATATTGATTATATAGAGATTTGAAACTAATCACCTCCGAAATTGTAGTAATTGATTGAATTGATGGTTTCATGAAATTACACCTCTGTCCCTCAAGACTTACAGTTGATTGGTTTCATCGGATGATTATGAACGGTTCTAACGTCTGTATAATAATGATGGTTTGCACTTGAATTCATCCCTGAAAAAATTTCGTTCAAATTTTAACGGAGTGAGCAAGGTGTAAAAAAATATATTACTTAGTTGAAAATAATTTTTTTATATTAAGTGTAATACGTTGTAAAATACGTCATAGTAAGTGCAGTTATCTGTATTAATCCCAAAGATTAATTTGGTTATCTTGATATTTTAACACACATGTTCCCAAACATAAGCCAAGGTGCTAAAAAAAGAAAGAAAAACAATTAAGAGTAGCATAATGTAAAACAACAGTAATTAGGTTTAGTAATGTCATTTTCACTTTATTTTATCATTAAAAGATTTAGTACACGTGCCTAAAACTTTTACCTAGCTCAATTGCTAGCTCAGAATTAACCCAGCATCTAAAAACACTTAACGATTATCAAATTGCAGGTCCAAGCAACTAAAAACAAGCCATTTCAGTGGAGACCTAGATCAACTTGGAAGCTTCAAACTCAAATATTTTACCACAACGGAAGTCAAATGCCGTTTATATAACTATTACAGAAACTGTTTCCAACAAAACTCCACATGTAAGTAAGAGGTAGAATGCATGATCTGGTTAAGGGCTTCGTTGAAGCAAGCTAAACATAGACTCATGTTGGTTTGATATCTTCAACTCACAGTGAGATTACTAAATTAGAATTAGCATATAATATGCAATGAGAAAAATAAACCCAAGTTACTCTTCATCAACTCCATACCTGCAAGTAACCTCTTCCCCTTCTAAAAGCTTCTCCACAGCATCAGACGGAAGGCCAACAAGCTCCAATGTCTTTCCCCATACCTTGTACGAAGTCTCGATGTTGTGAGCTTCTTCGGAAGGATTTGTGGGACTGCAATCCTGAGAAATAAATGCACAAACAGGCCAGTCATCTGCTTTCAACAGCTCGCAGTACTCTGGAATCTGGGGATCTGTCGCTGCAAAAAGAGAGCTCCTGGAACCTGCATTGCTAAATCTTAGCTTCCACTTCACCTTTTTGTCTTAAATACTCACATTTCACAAGACCCACCTTCTTGAGCATTAAAGATAAAATAAGGTATTAGATGATAAGCCGCTTGAACGATTCTCGGAAGATCCCGTGCCTGCATTCAGATCAGATAGAGTTGAAGCCATTATGAGAATATGCGTCAATGACCTCTTAGTATATATTCTTTTTTTTTGTTGTGAAAACTCGAATATAGGACTCAATAAATATATGCTACACCCTTGGTGCAGCAATAACACCCACATCATTGTTTAAAAACTTGAGAATTAACCAGTCATTTAACTTTGACTATAAGTGTTTCAGACTCCAAAGAGTAATTAATACAAAGGGAAATGATATGTTCAATCACGAGACTGACACACAAAGGGAAAAAATGACACCAGGACAACTACAACAGAATGGATTGAGGAAGGTACGTGTATCAAATTGTTCACTACAAGTAACTGACTTATGCATGACTGTTAGAAATATGTCCTATATGGAGGATTTTCTATTCCAAGTTTATTCCCTTCCCTTCCCTTTATTTCATTTTCCTATTTATTTCCCAGTTCTAGTGTGTTTCGTATTTAGTATAGGTCAATTCCCTATATAAAGTGTGGTCTCATTGTATTAGGGAAACAGCTCAATAATTAGTGAAGTATTAACTTTTACCAAATGACATAACTAATCCCCACCCTTAAAAGAAAAGATAATAACCCCCTTTATAATGCTTCCATTAGACAGACAGTTCAAAGACTCATTATGCTAAGAAAATTTGGCTTATTCTGGGATGTACCACTACCAGAACCCAAAATTGCTGATACATTTTTATATTGGTTGTTAAATAGTGCCTGTATATAGGGCTGGAAATTTAGAAAGAAAAACCACTTCCCATCCCACCTGTCCATAAGTGGGTACCGGCTAGGATTTGAAACTCTGTAGGATGCTCACTTGACCACCAGACCAACACTAATGGGCAAAACTGTTGCTTCATATAGAAATCCATTTTCTAAGAAACTAAAAGTTACCAAATGAGTGATGTTGTGAATTGATTCCCACAAACAGAGATGAAACATGATTCTGATTCCTAATTTTGAACATGTATGCAGATCATAAACCAAACATTTCCCTGAACTTTGTCTGTTTACACACACACAAACACATTGTAAATGGAAATTATAATGAGGATATCTAAGGAAATTGTATAAACAAGTTCCAAAACTTATTCACTGCAGCATTGTGAAGGTCTATTTAGGCAAAGGACCCAAATAGTTCTCCTTCCCAATTATAAAGAAATATTCTTGAAAAGTAATGGATGGACCCATGAAGATGTATTCTGGGGAGAGCATTCCTCTCCTTTTTGCATAGAGGCTATTTCTTGAGGTGAAAAGGGACTTAAGGCATGGGAACTTCATTAAATTTTTATATGAATCTCGCTAAAGTATAACAAAATTCATGATAAAAAAAGTGTTGAATAGTTCATATCCGGGTCTTGAGGGGATGTTGAAGATGTCACAATCTGGCTCAGCCGAGCATGTGTAAGTCAAGGATTGAAGACACCAAAGAACCAGTAGACTAAACATAGTGAAGACCCACAATTCGGAATGTATATTGAGGCGAATGCCGCAAATTAATTATATAAGTTGATTGAAGACACCACATTCCAGGAGGTGCTCTTTGCCACTGTGCTGTTTTATGCTTAGTGGGAACACAACACAATGCAAAGTTGAGGGTGTTCTTGTGAGGCCATTACCTTGTAATTGAATTTCAATTAGGGATAATGATTTCTTAGATAGAGGTTCAAGATATTAAGAAAAGAAGGATGAAGAAAGTTCATGGGAAAATGTGTCCAGTCATACAAATAAAGAATAAATAAATGACACATGTTAATAAAATATTTTTAAATTTCAATGCACAAAAGCATTGAGAGCCTCTCGTATTATGTCCAGGCACACATTTTATTGACATGTGCCTCTTCACATTGCTATTTTGTTGATACAATAGTCAACACCTCCTCACCTAAATAGGAAACAATCCTTCAATGATTCTAATTGATTCCTGACATATATACATTAGTTGTAGTTGATTTCCTTATATAAAACCCTATTCTCCATGGTAGCAACTAAGACAAGCCAGCATAAATGTTTATTTTCGTTATTCAAACATCACCATTGTAGTCAAATTTATCGTCAATTCATTTATACTTTATGTTGAGCACACACTTTATTCACGATATATATACATAGATATCTTCTATCCATATACGAGAGAAATTGGATACTTCAGGGAACTTACAACGTTTGTTTGGACAACTCCAGGTGAAACACATAGTACACTAATACCGGCTTCAGCAGGTAGCCGCTTATGGAGGATACTACTAAACATTATCTGCAACTCAAAGAACACCATATTCCTAGTCAATATTTACAGCTATAAAAGTATATAATGACAATTGTTACTATGCAAGAGCAGTCAGATTTAAGAACATGATCAGCTGTGAAAAAGGATCATTGGTTGAACAAGAAGCAAACATGACAAATATGTAGCTTCATAGACAATAACAATAGGTGTGGGGATTGGAACCAGTAACCTCGTGCTTATTTTTTAATGGTATGATGCAGAGTTTTTCTGTTTTTGAGGAGAACAAGCAGATATTATGTATTTACAACCAGAATTTCTATTTCTCTCTACCACGTTAGCACAACAGTAAGGCTGCAGCCATATAACCTAGAGGGTCCATGTTCAAAGCTTCTGCGCTATGCAGGGGAAGGCTATGGGCACAAATGAACCTCCACATACCTTCATAAAGGTGGTAGCACGTGCATAGGGCCCTCTTTATTTTCTCACCCATTTTGTATTACTTTTTTATGTACTAATTTAGGCTGACGGATAGACAGATTTTATATACAGGTGGAAAATGTTATAAAATACTATTTTAAGTTTACGCGGTTTGTTTCAACTGAGTCATAAACTTGAGTTTTGATCCAATTTAGTCCTATCTTGTGCATTTTGTTCTAACCTAATCCTAACTTTATATTTTGTTCCAAAATACTTAGGTTTATCACTATGTTACAAATTTCCTAAAGTTATGCATTTTGTCCAAAGTCTTACAATTTCACCTGATTTTCTTCCAATTTAGCCTTAATTTTGGAGAAATTGTTCCAATTAAATCTTTATTGTCACTACATTGACCAAATTGAACAATTTGTCCAAACATAGGACTAGCCTAGAACAGTACGCTCAATGTTGGGATAAATTGGAACAATGTTGTATATTAGGACTAAATTATAACCAATACTGGAACTTAGGACTGAATTCGAACATTTTCCTACATAAACTGGTATGAGTCCAAATTAGTTTAGCTTAAATTTCTGTTTGACAAAACAGGTGCATTCATGTGCAGGCTGTAACAGAAAGGAGAGAAATATTTTAGATTTCAATAGCATAATAAAGAAATAAGCCATGTTACTTATAATTTCAGGTCCACCTGCGCCAGTTTGCTGCCCGAGTATCCCACCATACTTGTAAACTTCCTTTTCCCAGAAGTGACATTCATGTCTTCTGTGTCAACGAAACCAACAGAATGCATCTACGCAGGAAATTTAACCAAGCTTAGTTATGAGTTGGATACTACAAAAGGCAAGCATGAGATATCCTCAAATAATATAGCCAAAATCACCTACAATACAATGCATAAATAGACTGTTGCATGAACCAGGAGGTTTTGGGCAGAATCACATGTCTGAAAAATTAAATAGCATGGAAGACCAACTCCCATAATGATTTAAATAGTAACTAATAGAAATTGATAACTAATATATATATATATATATAAGGGTGAACTCCAGTACAAACGGGGTTGGGTGTCCAAACCGTCCGAACCAATTCCCAGCCGTTGGATGGGTGGAAATCTGCGCGCACGACACGTGTAATTTTCAACACTCCGCTTATTTTCCCAAACATTCCACTTTTGCCTAAACATTCTACTTATTTGCCCAAACATTCCACCCGGTTTGTACCTGAATGTTCCTCTAAATATATATATACACAACAGCTTTGCTGAATCATATGGTGCTAGGTAGGATCAATGCTTCGATATTCAATAACCTTCTGTAGTTGATTGCTAATGATGTTTAATATATCTAACAGATCTGTGTTTCTCCCGTGTCTTTTGCTTTTCTCATCTATAGATGACCAGAAGAGGACATATAGAATGACACTCAGGATCTGGTATTTAAAAGTTACTTTTTAGTGTTCTAGAAGGCCAAGGTATCTTCAAGATAAGATTTATTTTCAGTATGGAGGATGTAGAAAAATAGCTGTCTGAAAAAACTATGGGAGAGGGAAATAATAATATCTGGGATTTTGTTCTCTAATATGCTTCCGTCATTCCATTTTCTAAAGTAAACACCATAAACAAAAATTCAGAAACCTAAACCAAATAAAAGTAACTTAGCTCTGAGATACTATATCATATGAAATAGTGTCAAATAATACCTTGGAAACCAATTGAGTAACTTTTAATCTTAGAACTATTTTCAAAACCTTAAGTCCAAGTTCTTTTCACACGGGGCTAATCAGCAATACTTGATGGACCAATTATTTATATGCTAAAAAATATATCTATGTTTATTTACCAAAAGAAGATAAACTCATCAGTCAGAAAAGAACTGAAGAACATACATTAGCATTCACATGTATACTAAGGTAATGAAGTAAACAAAATCGTGCATAATTTTCAATAATAACTGTATAGATTTTAGTGTGGGGGAAGGCAAAAAGAAAAATGAAGGATTATCATGGAATTTCCACATCTACTGGGCGGATTCAAGCATTATAGATTTAATCTTGCCATAGTTTGGAAGACTTCTGGAATTTTCACATCTGCTGGTTAGTCATATTTGAAGTCTATTTTTGTTACTTCTGAATAAGTGTTTTAATTAAGCAATGGTTAACTCATAAAATGATCTGATTGATTTACTATTTAGTGTCAGCAGTCGCAACATATCTTGACCCTGGAAGATGATCAAGTGATATATGATAAGACGGGAAGGGAAGCCTTTCAGTGCTATACTGCTATTAGACTAGTCTTAAGAGGGTCTCAGTTGGAGAATTCAGAAGAGAAAGTAAGGATTCGGCTCTGGCTCCTACAGAATCATAACTAAAAGAAAACAACATGCTCTCAATACTTTTCTATATTATGTATTTTTAAAATTTCCATGATTTCAAGACACACATAAAAGATGTATATCATAAGTTACTTCAGGCCAGGATGAAAAGGCAAAATGATGCATCTATAAATAAAGATTGTGCTGCATGCTGTCAACACAATAAGTGGATACAACTATATAGAAATAAGGCAAAAAGTAAGCAATAAAATGGGAACCCAATTGCTTGTCAGTTGTCAGTTCATGAAAAACAATGAAAGGGTACCCCCAAAGATAAGGAACTATATAAATTGGAGCTCTATCGTACTCATACAAAAATAGAACCTTTAGTGAGAAAATTACTGATAATTGCATTCGTGTAGTATAAATCTGAAAACATGAGCTAATCGGATAGTTTATGGGTAGATATGATACAGTATATAGTTTAAAGGAACTTACAATGGAATTCACATTAACAATTCGGCTTGGAGAGCCTCTAATAAGGGATGGCAAAAGCAGCACTGAAAGCAGTGCTGGAGCCAGATGATTGACTTGCATGTGCTCTTCGTAACCATCTTTTGAAAACTTCTGTGGTTCTAGATACAAATCAAATCAGGCAAATCAAATAAGCACTCGAGATATTCAGAATAGATGTAACAACAATGCATAAAAATGACAGGCGTCATCAAATAAGTCGCCCTTATGTAGAAACAGCAAAAACAATGCCCCACAATAACATTTTTTATGAATAAAAATAGTCTATTCAGCCGGACAATAACAAGGTTGTTGAGAAAGCTTATCAATATTATAATGCCTAAAATATAATAAAATAATGTGTAAATGGAAATTAATGCCGTGAACTGCAATTGATATGAATTACAACAAGTGTTGCTTCCTTGGGAATAAAAACCCCAACATGCAAATTGAACAGATGTTATCTCAGTGGACAAGACATTATCCAACCACAGTACTGCACGAAAATTGCTTTACATCATTGAGATGTCTCCGAAGAATACGCATTGTCATAGGACCTCAAAAAAGATAGACCAAGGATATAAAGTCAGCACCTATTAAGCTATCACCTTTAAGAGACCTGGGAAGGATTTGAACACATGTTGGAATACTATCTCTTACACCAGAATGCTTGATATAGACAGAAACACAACTAAACTATCACACTGGATGTTACTTGATATTCATCACATTGTTTTCGTAGTATTTTTATAAATAATAAAACTAGACATCAGATAGGCTCGATTTTTAAGTGTGTATGCTTCATGGTAAGAACTTCAAGGACGAAGATAGAAAAGGGTAATACAACAGCGACAATTCTTTGCTGAATAATAAAAGCTGGAATGTTGCCCTGCTTAGGTCATTGCTTACCCAACTGCTGATGAACCCTTGGAATCGGTCCTATAGTGCTAGCTCACTAAAGACATTTAACTTCAAAATTTGCCATGATTCAAAGCATGATAAAAGTAATCAGACTATGCGAGGCTTACTTGAGGCTAATTGCAATAAGTTTTTATTGGAAAATTGGCTTACTGGAAAGGTTTAACTTGATGCTTACTTTTGGGATACATAGGAGCACGTAAACATTACATTTTTCTTCCGGAAATGCTCTAACTCACTTCATGCATATACTAACCCTTAATAAGACTCAATAAACACAATGTCCTCAACCATATATTAGAATTCCAATGTTCAAAATTAACTTGCATACTTTTGAGAAAGGAAACACCAGAAGGGTAGTTCAATTAGTAAACAAAAATAAAGTATACACAAACAAACCTCCAATAGAAAATATTCCTGCATTATTGATAAGAACGTGCAAAGGCCCTAAACGCGCATTCCATGCTACAGCAAATCTCGCAACAGAATCCAAGGAGAGAAGATCAAGTTCCATCACCTTGAAAAGTTACATGTCAAATCAACCATACACTTCAGATCAGCATTCTAATAAATGTCATTTAAGCATTCAACAAGATCAAATGTAAATTTCGGGATGGTTGAAAAATGAATCGAGACAGGAAACAATTGGTTTATTCAAGTTAAGCATATGATATATACATTAAGATACCTCAATATTGAGAGGGAGGCCCTTTCCAGACCATTCATTCTGCCACTTCTGGATCAACTCTTGAGCTGCCTTAGTATTCCTCACTGCCATAATTACATGTGCCCCGGACTCCGCCAACTGCCTGTTCAATTAAAAAAAAGCATCACCATTATACATATCTTGTCAGGGTAAGCAAAAGAAGATGCTAAACCCCTTTCATTTAAATGGTTTATTGAAAGAAGACTAGTTGAATTGGGTTGAAGAAAAGTGAGAAACCATAATTTGGTATACCCTGACATACACTCCAAGCAGTCCATGAAGCAAAATGGGTAGGAGGGAAAGTGAACTGATAATGACAAAGGGTTCCACAATTTCCTGATAAACTAAATGTGAGGATAAGAAACGCCTTCAAACTGCCTAACTTTTACACTTTTGGATTTTTCAATTACTCATGCATTTAAAACTTTCAAACTATTTGAGCCAACCTGTGATAAGTTAGTGACACCTTGACCTCCACTGTTAGTAGTTAACTACTTGAATATATATAAGAAAGTATGTCAACTGAATGCAGTTACGCACAGAATATAATTATTTGTTATTTCAACAAGTTCAAACCTCATCTTGCATAATCTTTATCATGGTCAAACCAATTTTCTATCATTATATCATCCTAGGCCACTCACGACACCACCCATTTTGTTACTTAACATCACAGCCTAAACCATGTTAGCAGAGATTCTACAGCCTTATGCACCATTGGTGCAACCTCGAAGCATGACCCATTAGCATATATAAAATCTGAAACAACACAATGTTTATGGTAATGAAGAAGTGAATAAGGAGATGGAAACCTTGCAGTTTCACGGCCAATACCGCTGGTAGATCCGGTGATGATGACGGTGAGATCGTTGACAGGAGGGAGAGGCATTGGGTTCTCCAAGTGGCTGGCCATGATCCTCTGAAACAGCATCTCGTAAATCAGATCGAACCAACCCCTCAGCCACTCCATCCATCCCAAACCCTGCTTCTGCCTCTGCTTCAGCTTCTTCTGCTCCAACAGACCCTCTGATTCCGAGGACGACGTAGCCATCTGATGGGCGGAGATGCACAGTGACTCAAAAGAAGGAGAGAAGAGAATGGGATTGCGATGTGAAGTGGTTGGTTTCTCCTTCACAGATTGGATTGGGGTTTTTCGAATCTTGCGGTTGCGTCACTGTGTTTTGGATGCTACTGCTACTCATTCACACTGTGCTTTCGCCTCTACTTACTATTTTGTTAACAAAATATTTAACCACGCGATGTGTATACGTGACCAGGGTGTTCGTCGGGTCGGGTGGACCCTACTCGGCATCTGTCAAGTCCAGTGAACCATAGCCTCAACTTAGAGGTCGGATAGTTGGGTTTGGATGAGTCGGGTACAATCCAACACACCCGATAAACTCAAAAAATTGAGTCTATTACAATACTTTTAACTTAAACCCAACTGAAAATTGAAAATTGAAAATTGAAAATTGCAGCTTAAATCAAACAAAACAAAACCAGCTCAAAACATAACAATCAAAAGATTTAAAACATGACAATATGCTGAATTCTTGCTCAATTTATAAACAATACATTACACATTATTACAAAGAAATATAGAAACAATTCGAAATTACCCAACAATTCCCCAACATTTTACATAAGAAAAACATAAACACATTATTATAACCTAACAGTTTATATAATCCCCAATTTGTAAATTATTAATTAGATTTGAAACCCCCAAATTCGTAACCCTAAACCCATATTAAAATAGTGCCTTACACATTTTGAAATTGAAAGTAAAATTTAAACTCAAATCCCCCAAGCCCCTAATCTCCAATAAAAACCCTAACCCCTAAATTTAAAACATAAGTTAGAACCCCCAAAATGAAAATTGAAATCAAAACCCCCAATAAAAACCATAAACCCCCAAATTGAAATTAAAATGAAAACCTTAATCCTCAATTTAGAACCCCCAAATTGAAATCATAATCCCCAATTCAGAACCCCGAAATTGAAACTTTAACCCCAAATTGGAACCCTATTCCACAAAGTTGGTTTGTAACGGTGTACTCTCCTTCCATACGCCATCGATTAATATTATAAAAAATTTATTTTCAGCTCAGTTAATTACTTATTTTACACATTATTCTTTTCCGTTAGAATTTGGACGGATTTTTTTTGTAGAATGCGAAAAGTCCAAAATAACCTCAACCAAACATCGAATTTTTAAAATGATGTCATTATCTTCCTCACTCTTTCCCAACTTTTGTTTGTTTATATCTTAGTGTCATTTATTTGCAGGAGTCGGTGCGAGAAACCATCCGATTGAAATAATCAATAAACTCAAAGGTGATACTTACAGAGGTGATGATCTATGGACAGGTGATGCCCAATCACATATCCTGTAACGACGAACAATTTCAAATAATTCTTAAAAGAAATCGCCACTCATATTTTTAACATTTAAAAATGATTCCTTTAACCGAAATACTTTTATATTATATTCTACTGTAATGAACACCTTCATAACAAAATAATATATATTATCATATGAGATAGTATATACAGTATGTATACAAAATCAATGCTCTAGTGGATACTTTACTAACAAAATTAGTTGTACCAGACTGAATCCGCCGCTGCTAGACCGCCACCGACCGAACCAGGCCAACCCATTTCGCCAAAGTCCAGCCCCGTGCATCCCTGCTTAGTGGCCAAGCAATGCCACCTCACCAAGATTGCTTTTTTCTATGCAACGCGAATAAGGACAGGAAAGGATTCCATATTCGCCCGACTTAGCCTCCAAGAAAGCTTCCTAAAATATAGAAAACTGTAGAGAATTAATTTTCCTTTTGCACTAGATATCTTGTATAGGATTAGTTTAAATAGGGGTTTTCTACGCCATTGTAAAGCATCAAAAGAAAGCAAAAAGACATGTTCGATCACCCCGTCGATACTATCGACTTGACAGGAGTATAATTCTCGCCCAATAAAATACCCTGGACCCCCGGTCCTTAAACATATTGTATCTACGCACGCTTAAGGGCATACCGAGAACCCGGACGTGTTTTGCCCGAATCGGCCGAACACACACACACACACACTCTCTCTCTCTCTCTCTCTCGTCCATCCGGCCGACCTCCCCTCTCCCCGATCAGAAGCTTCACGATCCGATTATAGCTGATCAATAGCTATAATCGATCACCTATCCCTACCGAGACTCCGAAAGTCCATCCCCTTTTAGGCTAGTTTAGGCGTGTTCGAACCTCTAGCGTTCCGCCCTAAACGCCGCACGACCACGGATCTAGAGCCAGATCTCTCAGGTCGTGAAAATGAACCCCCAATCCAGGAGATGGAGGAAAGTGAGACCATGCAGTGGTGAGGGAGCATCCGCTTCAAACAACATTGTGAAGGGTCCGAAACATGAACAAAAACTCCGGGTTTAACGGAAACCTATCTAGCCTGCTAGCTTTGGAGAAAGAGCAAACCAACTAAATTGGTTCCCAATAAGTGGCAAATGAATTAATCATGCAAAGGTAATGATGCTAATCAGACAATATTAAAGTCACATTCAATGAGTAGTTCATGGGCGGTGTTTGAAACAATGCCAAAGGGAATCTTGTAATGTTGCTGAACGAGGGGCATAGCCCGAATGATTTATGTAGAGTTAGTGATAGAAATATGTGTTGGTTTTTTGTATTTTTGATATTTACTAAGTCCAACAGTCATCTTTGACACTTAACAGAATCTCATGGCCCAACCACAACATGTGAGCTCTTGAAATTAAAAACATCTAAATTCTAATGGGCCCTTGGAAGTAATAACACCCATTAGTGTTGATAATAGGGTTATTTAAAATATTCAGATGCAACTCTTATTTTTAAACAAAAAGAAATATTTTTTTTATCCTAACTCATCAATAATAGAACTATAATAAATAAATTTCTTATAAAAAATTTAAGTTAATTAAAACTATAAATAATTAAAAAAATTAATTTTAATAATAAAATCGGTCAAGAGCCTTACAAACTTAATTTAACTAATACAATAATTGATGAAAATAATTATATTTATGATCCCAAACATCGTTAGAAAAGCTCACAACTATTAAAAAAGTTTCTCAATTCCAAAATTTTAACCTATGACCTTAAGGATAAAATATTACACACTTACCAATAGACTAAATAAATTTTAGGGAAAACTCCACTTAACCCCTCTTAACTATGATCGAGTTTCACTTAACCCCCTTAACTTCAAAATCAACTTGTGGAGTCCCTTAAGTT
>JAYMTP010005474.1:0-13313 GCA_036897365.1 Geranium brycei
TTAGCCTACATAAATACCAAAAACAGTAATTAAAATCCATCCCGACCACTAGCTTTAACAACCGAAAACCCTAACTAATCCTTGTGGATCGACCCGGTTCTTACCGGTTATTACTCGTGACCGCGTACGCTTGCGCGGGGGCCGATTTTCGAAACGTGAAGTTTTTTGCGACACGTTTCAGCCCTACAATGACAGATTCAGAAGGTTGGAGTGAACTGTGATGAGACGTATAACCCTGTGTTCAAATTGGAAACGATTCGTATCATGCTCAGCATTGCGGTCTCTTGATCTTGGCTTATTCACCACCTGAATGTGAAAAATGTGTTTCTTCATGGCAATCTCAATGAGACGGTCTCTATGTATCAATCGATGGGTTTTCGCAACACTTTATTTCCCGATCATGTTTGTTTTCTTCGCCATACACTATATGGCCTGAAATATGCTCTACGTGCTTGGTACCAACGATTCACAGATTATGTGTCCTCTATTGGTTTTTCTCACAGTAAGGCTGATCACTCCCTCTTTATTATTCGTTGGGGTATTGATACTGCTTACATTCTTCTGTATGTTAACGACATAATTTCGACAGCTTCTAGTGATGCCCTTCGTTTATCTATTATGGGACTGCTTGACACTGAATTTGCGATGAATGATCTTGACCTCTTATCGTATTTCTTAGGAGTAGCTGTTCAGCGTAACCGTTATGGGATGTTGTTATCTCAACGTACATACGCTGAGGACATTGTGCATCATGCATGAATGAGCTTTTTGTTTCCATCTGCTACTCCGGTTGACACACATGCAAAACTTTTGACGTTTGATAGTGACCCATATGGTGATCATACACTTTATCGGAGCCTGGCAGGTGCTCTACAGTATCTTACTTTTATTCGCCCCGATATTTCCTATGCAGTGCAACATATGTGCCTACATATGCATGACCATCATATCAATCACATGGTTTATCTCAAACGTATCATTTGGTATTTGCAAGGCACCATTCACTTGGGTCTACACTTATATGCCACATCAGTTTCTTCATTAGTTACTTACACGGATGTTGATTGGGCCGGTTGTCCCGACACACGACGCTCCACATCTGGATATTGTGTCTTCTTGAGTTATAATTTTGTGTATTGGTCTTCTAAACATCAACCTACTATATCTTGATCCAACACCGAGGCTGAATATTGTGGGGTTGCCAACGTGGTCTTCGAGTCATGTTGGCTCCGAAATCTTCTGCTGGAACTCCATTGTCCTATCTCTCGGGCTACTCTGGTCTACTGCGACAATGTCAGCACTATTTACTTGTCTGACAATCCTATTCAACATCATAGGACCAAGCACATTGAGTTGGACATTTACTCTGTTCATATAAAGGCTGCTCGAGGACAAGCCCGTGTATTGCATGTTTCATCTCACTTCCAAATTGCAGACATTTTCACTAAGGGTATTCCACATGTACTATTTGATAATTTCCTTTCCAATCTCAATGTCAGGGAACCCCGTTCTGACTGAAGGGAAGTGATAGATAATGTTAAAATCAGAATATTTTGTGTATATATTTCTAATATTATTTTCAATATTTGTTAATAGAATAGAATCATATATGTATAAATACTATTTAAACAGATGAATACAAATCAATGATTTCATTCCTTTTAATTATAAAGCCAGATAAATTATACTAGTACATGACCATCACATAATTCTTATTAACGATCCTAATGGTCCTTACGAACAAGATCACTTATCTCGAATCTCTGGGATGATAAACAAAGATTTTAAACCATAAGAAAAATGTTTAGATTCCTTATTTACTCACACATATTAAAATCATAACTCGAAAGTTAAATTTATAATTCCGTTAATAACACTATGAACCCAAAAACCGAATAAGGAAATTACCATAAATCAACGCGTGACCCAATAATGACGTAACCAATGTGGAAATACCAAAACGAAGGGCAATTTCGTCATTTCGTGCGTTCCCGATGTCTCACGCGTCGCATCCCTCGCCTGAATACTTTACCGCGCTTACGTGTCGCGCTGAATCAAAAGACAGCTCCCCAATCAGAGCCCGCCACGCGGCGAATCCGTAAACAGGGAACTGGCTCTCCCGGTCGTCAAGTCCGTGGCAGTACTATCAATTAGAAGAAAAGTGGAAAGGCAGCTGAAACCGGGAAGAACCGGTCACCGGTCGCATTGCCGTTGTTAAGAAGACTACATGATTTCTTCGTCAGCTACGCGTTCGATTTTTCTTCTCTCTACGAAATTGTCTTTTTCATCATCGTCTCCGTCTCGGAAGATTCTCAGAAAAATCGATTCACTTTCCAGATAGTAACGTCGAAACCGTAGATTTTGAGGTAAACCCAGTGAGCCCTTTTGCTTCCTCCTTAAGAATCGTCGATTTGTTTGTTGTGTTCTTGAGGGACCGATTTTGAATCTTTGATCTTGAGAGTTTCGTTTTCTAGAATTGCTCTCTTTTGCGTTTTCTGTGAACATTAGCTGTTGTTTGGATCAGATACGAATCTAGAAGGAATCGAATCAATTGATTGGGTCTTTTGCTGTTCCTGTCTTTGTTTGGGAATTTGAAATCCTGTGTGGAGGCTATTTGTTTTAGGAGGATTTGAGCTCAATTGGGGTTTTGTAGAGTTTGTGGGATTGCTGAGATTTAGGGGTTTTTTGGGTTTTGTGTTTGGTGAAAATGGATAATTATGGTCCTCCATACCAGTACAATAATTCATATGGGTACCCATATGGTTCTGCTCCATACCCACCTCAAAATTCTGGGTACCCGCCAACTTCTGCACCAGCGTATCCTCCACCAAGCTCGAATCCATATCCGCCGCCTCACCACCATCATCATCATTACCCTCCTTCACATCAGTACCCTCCTTACCCGCCTACAACAGCTATGGGTCCTGGTCCTGGTTCTGGTCCCCAGCCCGGGACCAACTACCCATCGCCTAATGTAGACTATCATCATTCTGCGCCTACCCCCTATCCGTACCCGTATGCAACTCCTCCGCCTTCAGGGCCCTCCCTTGAGCAGCATCCGAGCTTCCAATATGGTTCCCATCAGCCTGGTGTGTACACATCTCCGGAAGTCCAGCCTCAGAATGGTGGTAGCTTCTCTGGCCATCTCAGACAGGATAGTTTAAGTTCTGTACCAACAGGTTCGGTATTGGATCGTCAAGAATCTGCTAATTACAAGCCTCCTTCGCTTTACCCGTCTTTAGACGGTATTATGAATAATATGCATTTGTCTGATAATCGACCGGAACCAAGTGCTCCTGCATCACCCCCAGCGCCTTCAGTGATGCACGAGCCCGTCAGTAATCCTCCTAGTGCAAGATATAATATGCCACCAGAGAATTGGAGTAATCCTCCAAGTACAAGATATGATGGCCAGACAAACTTTTATGGGTATCCCAATGATTCGTTTTCATCTAATTGGGAGCCGACTTATCCCGCTCCACCGACTTATCCTGTTCCGGCTAATCATTCTGGTCCACTTGAAGGCCCCGCTCATTCTGGGAAGCTGCATTCCAATTCCAGCTCATTCAGTGAATCACAGAGTGCTTCTATGCAGATTGTTCCGCATAAAGGGTCATTGAAAGTTTTGCTATTGCATGGGAATTTAGATATTTGTGTTTATGAAGCCAAAAATCTGCCCAACATGGACATGTTTCACAAGACTTTGGGAGACGTGTTTGGCATGTTCCCGGCTAATATAGGTAGTAAATACGAAAGTCAGGTGAATGGTAAGAGTAGTAGGATAACTAGTGATCCGTATGTTACAATTTCTGTAACAAATGCTGTAGTGGGAAGGACTTATGTGATTAGCAACAGCGAAAATCCGGTATGGATGCAACATTTTAACGTTCCTGTAGCACATCAGGCCGCTGAGGTACAATTTATTGTCAAAGACAGTGATGTTGTGGGGTCACAAGTTATAGGAGCTGTGACAATTCCAGTGGAACAGCTATATGCAGGAGTTAAAATCGAAGGAACATACCCAATATTGGGCGGCAATGGTAGACCATGTAAACCTGGGGCCACCTTGCGTCTTTCTATTCAGTATATCCCAATACAGAATCTGAGCTTTTACCATCAGGGGGTAGGGGCTGGTCCTGATTATCATGGAGTTCCTGGCACATATTTTCCTCTTAGGAAAGGAGGAACCGTGACTCTCTATCAAGATGCCCACGTTCCAGATGGGTCCCTTCCAAGCCTGAAGCTTGAGCAGGGAATGTATTATGCACATGGGAAATGTTGGCGGGATATCTTTGATGCAATAAGTCAGGCCCGTCGTTTGATTTACATTACGGGTTGGTCAGTGTGGCACAAAGTGAAACTCATTAGGGATGCTGGTTATGCATCCGATTGCACCCTTGGTGACCTTTTGAGAAACAAGTCTGCAGAAGGAGTGAGAGTTCTGCTTCTTATATGGGATGATCCTACCTCAAGAAGCATTCTCGGTTACAAAACTGTAAGTATTACTTCGTGGCAAATTATATCATTGCTGTTCTAAACTGTCTTAACTTGTTTATTGATGTTGCTTTTACCACATATATAAATATGAACTTGTCATCATGAACTTTACAGTACTAGAACAGTTTATGCTGGTGGCTACTATTTTATCCTTCAACTTTGAATGAGACTAATTCTGTTGTAACCGAAAATCATAGAAATGACAAAATTGTTTTCTTTTTTCATTGGTGTTTGTGTGCATGTGCTTTAGGGTGGCTAGATATGATCAATGAATTAGCCAAAGCAATTAACTTTGGTAGGAAAAAGATTCAGATGAAGTAAAATACTAAATAGAACTATAATTGACCAGGTAGTAATTTGGAACCTCGCTGTAATTCATTGATCATATCCTATTTGTTGTAATGCTAGCACTATAAATATAGGGTCTTGTACAAATAGGAAACAACAAGAATGGGGAACCCTGAATACGTTGGGGTTTGACTAAAATAGGAAACTACAAGAATAGGGAACCCTAAATACTTTAGGGTTTGACACATTATTTATAGCTTTCACGTGGGGATAGAAACATGTTCATGGATCTAAAACTGAATACATAACTCCACATGTTCAGGGATTATAATTTCTAGAAAACAATTTCCAAAATTTTCAGTCGGAATAAATTAAAGGAGAGTATTTTACAATATAAAAAAAAACTTTTCTTTCTCAGTTTCCAAAATACATTCTTTTGTTATAAAGAGTAAGTCAATATCCAGAGGGAAAATATTATGTATATATTTCTGGTTGAAGATGTTTGCCTCGAAATGAAAAGGATATAGTCTAAATTTAGGATTTTCAGCCTTGGGTTTTACATATATATCTGAGCATATTTTGAACATTTTAAAATTAGGTTCCTATCTGTCATTACATTAATCACCAATTTGTTTATGGTAGTGTCTAATATAGGCCTACTTGGAATGATACAAAATAAAATATGATACATTATGGTATATGTTGCATGCTGATGCTTGCGGATGTGTTTTGCTCTATATTTTCTCACATGGATTCTATACTGAAGCTCGATTAATGAATATCCGTTACTTAGTAAATTGACGTGTTTCTTGCATTTCTATTTAAAATATAAGTTCCAGTTACTCAGCATCTTATTTGCTCCTCTAGTTTTTGTTAGATATTGCCGGCTATAGTAATGCAGTAATAATCCTAGTATTAAACAATGCAGGATGGGGTTATGGCAACCCATGATGAAGAAACTCGGCGTTTTTTTAAGCACTCTTCAGTGCAAGTGTTACTTTGCCCTCGCAATGCTGGAAAGCGACATAGCTGGATAAAACAAAGGGTTAGTTAATTTTTTTTCTTCTAGTTTTGTGTAGCCTTTTGCTCTAGTCCCAGGCCACATGAACTAGAAATACTGCTTAACTTTTTTTCTGTTAGGATCATATTGTTTTTTGTCTGCTCAGCTGGGCAGTGCTTATTTTGATCATGCAATCATCTTCTGTATTTGTATGGATGTTTTTGCATAACTGATTATTTTCTTAATCATTAGGAAGTTGAGACGATTTACACTCACCACCAAAAAACCGTGATTGTTGATGCTGATGCTCCCGGTAATAGAAGAAAAATCATAGCTTTTGTCGGAGGACTTGATTTATGTGATGGACGGTATGATACTCCAGAGCATCCTCTATTCAAGACACTTAAAACAGTGCATAGTGATGACTTTCATAATCCTACTTTTGCGGTAATGTCCTGTTGCCTTTTCTTATTAGCATTAAACCTTTCAGTGCAACTAAAGAAACTTATATTCTCTTTTACTTCTCTGTTCTTGTGATCAGGGTAGTGTAATAGGTTGTCCAAGAGAACCGTGGCATGATTTGCACAGTAAAATTGATGGTCCAGCAGCGTATGATGTTCTTGCCAATTTTGAGGAGCGTTGGCTTAAGGCTTCAAAACCTTCTGGAATTAAAAAGTTGAAGAAGACATATGATGATTCTTTGCTCAGGCTGGAAAGAATTCCAGACATTATTGGAGTAAATGATTCTTATGGTGTTGGTGAGAATGATCCTGAATCTTGGCATGTTCAGGTAATTAGATGTTAATCGAACTGTTTGCATTGACATATATAGTGAAACAGATGATAAAGTGTTGACCCATGGTTTGTACTCCACCAACCCTTAAGTTCTGCTATAATTCAATTCAGACACTTTTGGGGGAGGCATATGATACGGTCCTGGGTTTGGATCAGGTTATGGCTGATATAGATAGATAGTGAGCTCGATTAACGAGAGAGCTCTAACCTCGATTTGGCATTCATTCGAGAGAACACCGATCTCCAAGTAGCGTTTTGTTTTTCTTTAATTCATTGATATTTTATTAACTTCTTCTACAGGTATTTATAACCTGAGAGTTCCAAACTAACACGAGTGATTGGATATGAATCCCGATCTAGATAACTACAAGTTCAAATTCTAAAAAGCTAATAAATCTAATAACAATAATTATCCCAAAACAATAATTATCCTTTTCTTCTCTTCTCTTTAATTCCATATCTGATAAGTCTTGAATTGGACTCCTAACAACATATACCACTAAAAAAAGCTTCCATGTATTTTGTGTTGGCGTGCTTACGAATAGCGGATTCTTATTCGTTTGTTGGTTTCTGAACTGCAGGTTTTTCGTTCAATTGATTCGAATTCGGTTAAAGGCTTCCCTAAGGATCCAAAGGAAGCTACAAGCAAGGTAAGAGAACATGTAGCGGCTTTTGTTAGTCTTTGTTTGACCTTTTTGTCATGCATGTGGAATTTAAGTTGTGACTATGTTGTGACAGAATCTGGTCTGTGGAAAGAACATACTGATCGACATGAGCATACATACAGCATACGTGAAGGCCATTCGTGCTGCTCAACATTTCATATACATAGAGAACCAGTATTTCATTGGATCCTCGTATCATTGGAGTTCACATAAAGACATAGGTAAGGAGCCTTTTGTTTCATAAAAAGAGACACTAATCAAATGAAAACAGTTCGACTGTATTAGTAGTTATTATCTATACATCCATTTCTAAGTGCTGCCCCTTTTGTGATATTATTTTTGTTTAAGAACATCAGGGTGAGGAAATTGCATCTTTTTATTTGTTTGCTGAATGTGGAATGATAATCATATTTTTGTCAGGTGCTAATAATTTAATTCCTATGGAGATAGCGCTCAAGATCGCTAATAAAATCAGGGCAAAAGAGAGATTTGCTGTATATATTGTTATTCCAATGTGGCCAGAGGGTGTTCCAACTGGTGCTGCAACTCAAAGAATTCTATTTTGGCAGGTAAGCCCTGGAAAAAATAATTGGTGGCTATCCAGTGACTTCTAATTGTTCTGAGTATATGATTAGCAGTTGCCTGTGCTATACACTAGTATATTTCATATTTGATCATATAATGCGTAAAATTGACGTATTTGTTTTTCACAATTATGGTGGTTTCCTTGCTGGGCACTGCATTTTGCTAATTTATACTAATACTTGCAGCACAAGACAATGCAAATGATGTATGAGACAATTTACAAGGCTTTATTCGAGGTTGGGCTTGACGATAAATATACGCCACAAGATTATTTGAATTTCTTCTGTCTTGGCAATCGCGAAGCCTTAAACCCGGCAGACAATACGTTCAACAATGGAACTCCTGCTGCACCAAACACTCCTCAGGTATCTGTTCTTTTTCTGAATACAACTTTTGGATCACTTGCACCTTAGTAGAGCTAAACCTCCTCAAAACCCAAATTCTAGTTTCTATTTCTTTTTGTCGCGGGCGTGCGTGTTTGCAAAGTTGATCCCATCACATTAGTAATTAATTTATCAGTCTGTAGGCTCAAACTTACAATAGGATGTTTTTTGGTTACTGTTCTTCACTGTCTCAGCTATTTTTGTTACCACCAGGCACTTGCTAGAAATAGCCGAAGATTCATGATATATGTTCATTCAAAAGGCATGATAGTTGATGACGAGTATGTGTTAATTGGGTCTGCAAATATCAATCAGCGTTCCATGGAGGGCACGCGAGATACTGAAATTGCAATGGGAGCGTACCAACCTCAGCATACGTGGGCAAGAAAATTATATAATCCCCGTGGACAGGTAATCAGTCATTTGGTTTCAGTTATCATTATTATGCCTATGCACTTGGTTATTTATCCTCAAGAAATTGCAACTTCACTTGGAGTTAACTAAGATAGTGAATGTCTTTGACAAACATAAAAATAAAAACGCGAAGTAGATTTGTTGTCCCCTCATTTCTGTAAAAAAACACCAAAAACAAACTTAAAGGATATATTGTCCTCTAAATGTATCCATTTGATTGTCATAATTCTCTCAAACTTTGTTGTTTGTTTATATTAGAAGTATTTGGCCGTTGACGGAATTTGTATGCGGATCTGCCCTCATCCTTCTACTTCCACACACCCTAGAACTGTTACGGTTCCCCGCTCGGGATCTCGTTATAAGTCCGATGTAGCTGTTGGTTGGCTCGCGGGAAGACAAACCTTGTTTCTTGCCGCGAGTAATTATCGAACAATTGGGCTGGTTTAGAGAGAGCTCCTACCTCTTGATAACCTATAACTCTGTATTTTAATTCAATGCTTGAACCCTAAATCCAACTAACAAGTTAATACAAACACTAAAAGGACTCTAGCCCAAACTAATACAAATACTGGAAGGTTTCAAACAGAGTTTGTCTAATAGGAATAGGGTTCCTATCGAGAACCTACAATGGTCGGGCCTTACAAATAAAATATCAATCTTATTAGATCTAAAAGTTCATGACGATAGGTGGAGTCTCACGTGCAGGCCGTGTTGAAATGATCGGCATTACTGCGGGACACTCCACGTGGAACAACATATGAGCCTTTGGCCCACATGGGTGCAAGTTGATTATATTCATGCTCCGATACCATAATATAAGCTTAAACTGATAGGTGGAACCCCATACTTGTATTAAACTGGTGAATCGATCCATATCTCTAATGCCTATGCTCTCGAGAGAGTCAATAGAAATGGACTAGCAATTCATATGCCTGTTGTCAATAGAAATGTCTATTTTGGTGGTGTTGGTCACTGAAACTTCATGACAATGAAATGTTGCAGTAACCAGAAAGCTTTTTTGCGCCTTACAGATATATGGGTACAGAATGTCGCTGTGGGCAGAGCACACGGGGACCATGGAGGAGTGCTTCGCGCATCCAGAGAGCCTAGAATGCGTGCAACGGGTGAGGCAGATGGGGGAGCTCAACTGGGAGCAATACGCGGGGGAGGACGTGACAGAGATGAGGGGGCACCTCATGAAGTACCCCGTCGACGTTGACAGGAAAGGCAAGGTCAGGCCCATTCCCGGGCGCGAGTCGTTCCCCGACGTAGGAGGAAACATATGCGGCTCATTCCTTGCCATACAAGAGAACCTTACCATCTGATTCTGATGATCAACCATTTTCTGGTATATATCTATATGTCTATGATCATGTCAGGTTGGTTTGTTTGTTTCTCACATTGTTTTGGTATATATCTATATGTCTATGATCATGTCAGGTTTGTTTGTTTGTTTCTCACATCTGATTCTGATGATCAACCATTAGCTTGCCCGCATTTTTTTGTGATGCAACAGAAATAATGAACTTGTTATGAATATTTGAGTGTTGTATTGCTGTGATCAACTCTGTAAATAAATTTATGGTATTTTTTCAGAATTTAGAACATTGTTCTACAAAACCATTATTTTGTTATTATTAATTTAATTTTTTTAAAATATTTTAAATTGGAATTAAAAAACAGTTATTATTATAAGCGGGAAGAGAATAAATATAGTTTTGATGACTAATATATACGAAGAAAAATAAAATATGAAAATTGTTGGTATTATTTTATTTTATTTTGAGATATTTACGAATGTCGAGGGTTGTCGTTAGGACTGTACATGAGTCATTCGAGCTAGATTCGTTAAATATTTGGCTCGAGTTTGTTATAACTGACCTTAAAGATTGAACTCATTTAATAAATGAGCTGGACATTTTAAGACTCGATAAGCTTGCGAGTCAGATTGTTTAAGATTTAACCAATTATTATATATTTTGTTAATATTTTTTAAAAGTACAGTACATATTTATAATGAAATTAGACGAGACGAATCGAGTCGAGACGGTCTTGAGATGTCTTTTTTTTTTGGAAGGAAAACTCATGTTATTAACTAACCCGGCATCAAGTGGGACAGTTGAGACAACGTTTGGTGGGATAGACCCGCACCATGATCCCAACTAATGCTAGTTAAAGCCTACTTAGCTAATTTGTGAGCCACTGAATTATTAGCACGACGAGCAAAAGAAATGGATATTCCTGCTCCTAAGACAGGTAAAATTCGATGACAGTCTGAGATGAAGCCCCCAAAGATATTCTTGACCTGTTTCCCGCTCCTGATGTGGTCTACAACCCGAAAGCAATCGGACTCTATCACCGCCTCTGCCAAGTTCTTCCCTTTTACCCATGAGAGGGCTTCCCTGACACCCACGGCCTCCACCTCTTCTGGATGGAGATGTCCCGAGAAGTGTCTACAAAGACCCCCTACTAACCGACCCTCTGAATCTCTATATGCGAGACCTACGCTCCAAAACCCCTTCTCAGTATCCAATCTGCTGTCAATGTTTACCTTCAGGGCCCCCGCCCTGGGCGGTTCCCAAGCTAGTCTTGACACAGGCTGCCCCTGACCCGGACTGGCCGTCGAAGGCCTAGAGGTAGTCCATAGTCTACGGTACCCCTTTGTCATTGCAGCTACCCTTGACAGGTGGAACCTCTCCCCCTTCCAGATGAAACGATTTCTCGCTCCCCAGATAGCCCAGAAGCAAAGGGCCACTAGGCTCACCTCATCTTCCCCTCCCCCCAGGATGCCCAGTCGATCACCTTTGGACTTGCCCCCATTCTACTTCAAACTCCCACTAACAATCTATCATCCCAAATTGGTTTCACGACCCGGCACTCCAAGAACAGATGATTTGTCGTCTCTTCCCTCTCTCCACAGAGGGGGCACTGTGTGATAATTGGGACCCCCTTTTGAGACAAAGACCCTCTTGTCGGGAGGAGATTGAAGACCGCTCTCTATAAATAAATTTTGACCTTTGGCGGAACCTTAAGCCTCCACACCGTCCTCCATTATGTGGCGTCCGTTGAAGGAGTCCACAGGGTTCCTAAAGAGCAGAGGGCCCTATACGCACTCCTCACCGAGTACTTGCCCGACTTATTTGCTTCCCAATATCAGTGGTCCTTGTCGCCATACATACTAGGGATTGTGGAGAAGATTTTGTTGCTTGTGTCCTGGTCGAATAAAGATCTGATATTTTCTTCATCCCAGGCTCTGCATTCTGCTAAAAATAGGTCAGATAATTTCATACCTGCTGGAATAGTTGTTTCTGGATTGATGTGTGCATTCTCTCCCCCTAGCCACGGAGTTCCCAGAATTGGAATATTGCCCGGTTCAATGCTACAACGAGTCTTCTCTTGGACTATGCTCCGTCCTGCACATATGCCTCTCTAGATAAAGGTCGGGGATTGTCCAATTTGTGCTTCAAAAAAAGAGGAGTGTGGGAAGTATCTAGCCTTTAGCAATCTGGTCGGTAACGATGAGGGCATTGTTAGAATCCTCCAAGCTTGTTTCCCCAAGAACACCAGATTATGCTCCTTCAGGTACAAGAAGCCCATTCCTCCCCGTTCTTTAGGTTTGCATAGATCAGCCCACTTGCGCCACATAATCCCTCTTCCTCCTGCACTTCCTTTCCACCAGAACTTATTAAACATTATCCCGATATCCTCCAACAGTGTTTGAGGGAACTGGAAAATCTGCATAGAGTAAGACGGAAGAGCTTGTAGTGCTGATTTAATCATAACTTCCCTCCCTGCCGATGATAAAAACATGTTGCTCCAGGAGGCCATACGCCTTGCAATACGCTCTTTTATGTATCCAAACGTCTTTGCTCTATTTCTCCCCACCATATTTGAATGCCCTAGATATAAGGTCGGTTTTAATTCCTCCCTGAAATTCAGCCTGCTTATTATGTCTCTTCTCACTTCGCACGGGGTATTTGGGGAGAAGAACACAGATGATTTCTCCTTATTGATGAACTGTCCCGAGGCCTTCTCATATATGTGTAGACACTGTAGGATCCTATCGGTCTCTCTTCTGTCTGCTTTGCAGAAGAGATAACTGTCGTCGACAAATAGGAGATATGAAACTTGCGGCACTCCCCTAACTATTCGTACCCCCCGAATTCGTCCTGCTCTCTCAAACTCTTGGATAATCAATGATAAACCTTCCGCACATATTAGAAACAGGTATGGGGATAGTGGGTCACCTTGTCTTAGACCCCTCGAAGGTTTTCCAATAGGAATCTCACGTCCAGATGTTTGTACCTGTTACGTTACTTCCTGGAGGATATTCCTGAATGACGAAAGTTTGTGCCTAAAATATGTGTGCATTGTGATCATCAAGCAACTATTTGTAGTGCACAGAGCTTGATATATAACGGTAAAGATCGACACATGTGTCGTCGGCATAACACTGTTAGACAACTGATCTCTACGAGAATTATCTATGTTGACTTGGTCAGGTCAAAAGATAATATTGCGGATCCGCTAACTGTTGGGTTAAATAGAGATCAAGTTGATAAACATCGAAAGGAATAAGGCTCAAGCCCATATAATTAAAGCGTCATGTGAAGGAAAACCCAACCTAGTTGACTGGAGATCCCAATATCTAAGTTCAAATAGACAACCTAATTGCATGAACCTTGT
>JAYMTP010005475.1:0-13306 GCA_036897365.1 Geranium brycei
CATCCACAAACGCCAGAGAACTCCGGTTCCCTCCCAGTACCGATCTATCAACCTACCACAACCGCAGAAAGCAAATCGCCAGAGTTTTATGGCACTACCTCCGATAAGCCCCGCCCCAATATGTCTGCTCTCACTGCCCCGATCACCACCATTCCCGCAACAAGCTGTTTGCTGGATCTTCTCTGCCCATCCACCGCTGATCCCCTCCCGGACTCGTCTCCCCTCACAGATAATATCAAAATAATACCCTCACAATTTTACCATCGCAAACTAACCAACCCCAAAATCAGCAAACCCTCCAAACACAAACGCACCACGTAATCGTCACTTAGATGAACCCTAACCAGGTAGGGACAAACCGCCCCATAAACCCAGCCTATTTACACAGCCGTGAACAACTCAACTGCGACCAGCTGGACTCACAAGCTCCAGCAAGTCTGTCCTCGTCCTCCACTCAGGTGCCGCCGCCCTCCCTTACCTCCAGTCTTTGACTCCGCCGAGAAACCTCTTCAATTGACGAACCCCAAACACACGGCCGATTTGCACAGCCGTGGACAGACGTGACTCAGCCACGACCATGTCGGACTCACAAGCTCCGGCGATACTGTCCCCGTCCTCTGCTCAGGTGCCACCGCCCTCCCTTACCTCCAATCGCAAACTCCGTCGCGAACCTCGTTAATTGACGAGACAATTCTAATCGCGAAAATGCGTGAGCACTGACCGCTCCAAGAAAGTAGATAATACTCAATTATAATTTGAGTCATCCATCTACACCCTACTTATTTTTTTAAACACTATTTAATTAAATTTTTAGTCAAATCACATTTTAACCCTTCCACTTTAAAACTGAATGTTTTCCATCGAAAAATATTAACCGATATAAAAAGATTGGGTTGGTTTGGGTAGCAGCGTACAGCTCGATAGTTATATCAAATATACATTCCCTAAGTTAATCATGTTTGCATGGCATTATTTACGTTAATGCCATCAACTTCTTCTCGGCTTCAATACATCCACGTCTCTCATGAACCGTCGTTTCGAACCCCCAGATCAGTCCGCATTTACCATCTACCCTCACATCAGTAAACAATCCTGACCGTCTATCTCATCGATCAAAACTGCCACGTATTGATCCTCCACGATCATTACCAAAGTACACAGTATTTCAATATCCCGCGTCACACCTGAACAATTATTTTTCCTTCTCCCAATTCCAATAAATATAAAAATATATGATAAAATTTGGAGTATTATCTTGTTGAGCTTCTCCTACATTTCTCCTTCCTCAAACTCGCCGCCGGCCACCACCTGTCGCCGGCGATCCCACCGTCGTCAGCTCCGTTGCAATGGCCTCTTGTACGGCCACAATTCCTAACTTGTCTCTCGCATCCCCTTCAAAACCTAAGCTCTCGCCCCCAAATTCCCCTTCTCTGTTTCTCGCCACCAGAGCCCACCCGCAAGGTTCGATTCTGAGAAGACGCGGATTGTCGACGCTCGCGTGCTCGACCTCGCCGTTTATCGGCAGGGTCGGGTTCCAGAAACGATTCGGGAACTTTTCGTTGCTTTCCTATGGGATTGATCCTGAATCGGCGTCGGAGGTGGCCAAGAGCGATTCGTCGCAGGCCTTGTCCGCGATGCTCCCCTTTGTGGTTGCTGCCACCGCCGTCGCTGCACTGGGTCAGCCATCGACCTTCACTTGGTGGGTTTTGTTCTGATTGGAACTCATATTCTGAATGAATACTGTATTGATTATGCTGCATACATGTCATGGGTATCTAATTTTTCAGTGAGGTTTTATTTCTGTTTTTAATGTAAATGCCAATAGACAACTATATATGGTATGATTCTAACTGGTATATAATTATATTATATATGGGTTTTGCTTGCAACTTGCTTTTTTAAGTTCTCCAATTTTGAAGCTATCTTAGGAAATGGATAAGCTGATTAGTTCTACTTTCCTATTTTCCATATTTCCCTTTTTATTACTTTCTGTTGCAATTGCATGTGAAGAGTGTCTGGACATTTGATTTGAGATTTGGCAATGCCATTTACTTGTGTTAAGTTGCTGATGAAGTTCTTTAACGATGCTTGATGAACTCAGAATGAGCATTTTTGAATTGGGTGCTTGTTAAACTCAGAATGAGCGTTTTTGAATTGGGTGCTTGTTAAACTCAGAATGAGCGTTTTTTAATTGGGCGCTTGTTAAATTCAGAATGAGCGTTTTTTATTTGGGTTATGAACAAGAAATCTGATCTTAAATTTTGTATAGGGTATCCAAGGAATTGTATGCTCCCGCTCTTGGTGGAATCATGTTATCTATTGGGATCAAGCTTTCAATTCATGATTTTGCTCTTGCTTTTAAAAGGTGATGCTATTTCTTTTTACATGTCGCCCATTTCTCGGATTTCTACAACTATGTTTTTTTTTTTGTGTATCCTGAGCCTGCTCTAAATTTCTTTACTTTTTATTCTTTGCAGACCTTTACCACTATCTTTAGGTTTCATTGCTCAATACATGCTGAAACCAGTCCTTGGGGTGTTGATTGCTAAGGCATTTGGGGTGCCTCAGATGTTCTATGCGGGTTTTGTCCTTACATCTTGTGTCGCTGGAGCTCAGCTTTCGAGTTATGGTAGTTTCTTAAGTAAGGGAGATGTGGCCTTGAGCATTCTTCTGACCAGTTGTACCACAATTGCGTCAGTACTCATCACACCCCTTCTAACTGGCATTTTAATCGGATCTGTTGTTCCAGTGGACGCAGTTGCCATGTCAAAGTCAATATTGCAGGTAATAGGCATATTTTGGAAGAGTTTGTGTATTCAACCGGCTGATTTTTTTCTTCTTGCTCCTCGCTTGACTTGGATTATAGTTTTTGTTGAAATCTTGTAACAGGTCGTTCTTGTTCCTGTCATGCTCGGCCTCGCTCTCAACACTTATGCAAAGCCCGTTGTGACGATTCTGCAACCTGTGATGCCGTTTGTTGCAATGATTTGTACTTCGCTTTGTATTGGCAGCCCTCTTGCGATTAATCAGGGGCAAATTCTGTCCATGGAAGGTCTCCGGTTGGTTTTGCCGATCCTAACTTTCCATGCAGTGGCTTTCACAGCAGGGTATTGGGTCTCCAAAATTCCAATTTTCAGGTAATTCTGAATTAAAGTAAAGGAAAATGATACTTTTCATTTTATTATGTTCATTTCATGTTATACCAGAGGCGGTATTCTAAAAGTTGGCATAAGCGGGTTTATTAATACACAAGCCAATTTCATTTAATCGGACGATTTAAGTCGGTGGAGTAGTTCTAGGTGGATTCAGGCAAATTTTGAAAAATAAATTACCCAGAACTAAAATAAATTTAAACTGATTGGTACTTTTAATTTTATTTTTCAAGGATATGATATGAATATAACAAAAATTAAAATATTTAGTATTATTATGTAGCATAAATCCTATTAATTTCTGGAGGCCAGTATCCGCCTGATTAGCACCTAGTGTGTTTTAGAGCACTGACTAGAGGGTTAATTTCCAGCTGTGGAACTTTTGGAGATGCATTACCTTATTCAGATTAGAGCAATGTCTACATTGACGGCTGCAAGCCTAAATTAAGTTGGATGGTTCCACGGTATTTTCCATCATCTGTTGCAAATACATAGAAGGCAGGGATAGCCTCTCGTAATACATTAGAAGTTAGAACATGCCTTTCTCACCAACAACAACAATGAATAACTCTTACATATGATTTTATCTCGGCTGATTTGAACACATGCCTTAGTGTAAGGGATGGACATTTGAGTAATCAGAACTTGACATACGAATGCTACCCAATCCATCACCCGACTTTGGGTATACTTAGTTGCGGAATAATTGCAAAAATTGGTTCCAAATTGTTCTCTTTCATGGTTGATTTCTGAATGCGCTCTTTATCCTGGCAGGCAAGAAGAAGAAGTATGCAGGACAATATCATTATGCACGGGAATGCAAAGCTCCACCTTGGCGGGGCTTCTGGCGACCCAGTTCCTCGGGAGCAGCCAGGCGGTGGCACCAGCTTGCTCAGTCGTCGCCATGGCAATCATGGGTCTCTGCCTCGCCTCTTTCTGGGGCAGTGGCTACCGGATCAGAGACTTGCCCTCCCTGCTCATCCCCAAACTAGGTTCCACCCTCAAGGCTTCATGAAACCGAGGTCAGGTCAAGTAATATTTTCTCACTGCTGTGGATATCCATGGAAATGGATGCAATGTTTAAACTGATTTGCTCATGCAATCACTGAAACAACAAAACCCCAGGATCATGACTCAGGAGCTTTTAGCATAGAGACCATAGCAGATAGTATAGTTTCCAATTTTGAATAGATGTGTACATCTTTTGTAGTTGTCACTTGCCACCTTATGTATGTATATAACTGTGTGTGTCAATACAGAATACATATAGTTTATGCATATGGAAGCTAAATTTTGGTTAAGGTTTATTATTGTCCAATTTATCATTATCTCTAAAATAGTAATTTCTAATTCAACTAATTAATCATTTATATATGACGATACATGAAAAGAACACAAAGGCAGAGCCAGATAACATAGACGGGGTTTTAGGATTAATGGGGGCAGGGTTGGAGGCCACACTTCTCGGGAAGAGTTCTGGTGAGGTCGGCGTCCACGATTTGTCCCGGCAACAAGAGACGCTTCCAGCTGTCGATGTCGCAGAAGCAAGGGATGTCCGACGCCATCCACAGCTCCTGGCAGCAGAAGATGCCAGGCTCCTCGGCCCGCCCGCTGCTGTTGGACATGGCCGGCAAGCATGCCGCCACCTCCTCCTGACTCATGTTACACAGATACAACGCCTCCCCCTCCTCCTCCTCCTCCGCCCCTAAATTCATCATTCCGGCCGCCAGAAACACCATCGCAACCACCGCCTTTTTTATTGACATTATCACTTACTTCTTGCTATTGGTTGATATACGCAAATTATAATATATCTCATCCATCTTTAATATATATGGCAAGTGAAGACGTGTAACAGCCGCCTGGTGCCAAACACTATCTTTAGATCTTCTTCCGACTTTCTTGCTCTGCCATTACCACATGTAAGGAAGGGGGTGACATAATTAGGGATGTTCATGGTTCTAAAATCAGACTGGATCAGGTTCTCCGGTTATGTAATTATTGGATCATACTTGAAACCATCATGTGGCTTTTTTCATGTTCATTTATGTATTGTCCAAGGAAGGAAAAATATAATTTACTACATTTAACTATGCATCTTTCACACTACTCTACAACCTAACTCTGAAATACGCTGGTTGAAAAAAAATGAAAGTAAAAAGCTCCATGGTGTTCGTCGAGTTGCCGGAATTGCAGACCAACTCAAGGAGGGGGTTAAAGGAGTTAGAGGAGGAGGAGGAGGAGATGGTCTCGAAGGAGTGTTGTTGTTAGAGTCACACATCTAAAAAAATGTGAACTTATTCACCTGTTTATATAACAATCTGGGCCTCCACCTGTTAGCTTGAGCTTTTAGGTGGGTTGGATTTCTAAACATGGTATCAGAGCATTGGTTCGTGTGACGTGACTTGCATATGTCATATGTTTCAAGCTTTAGCCAATGGATTAGAGGGCGTCCAATCTATATCTTCTTTCTGCTTGTCTGTTTCCAAGTACATTTCAAACCGGTTTGCACGTGAGTGGGAGTGTTAGAGTTTCATATCTAAAAAATGTGATTCTATTCACCAACTTATATAACAATCTGGGTCTACACTTGAGATGAATTCGGGTTGTGGGTAGTGGGATCGTGAGAGTATTGGTCAAAAAAGGAGAAAGATTTCATTTTTTTTTTGAGGTTTTTGAGGATTGAGATTGAAGAACGCTGAATCTTGATGCTGGGTAGATCAAGAATCAAGGAATGGGACTGGGTTTTTGCTAAATCTTGAGCTTTGATGATGGGTGATTAAGAAATCGGTTATGGGCTTTGTTTGAATCTTGAGTCTTGATGAGAAATGGGGGTATGCTTAAATCTTGAATCTCGATGATGGGTGATGAAGAAATGACAAATTGGGACTTGGGATTTTGTAAAATCTTGAATCTTGATGATGGGTGATGAAGAAATGGCAAATTTGGACTTGGTTTTTTGTAAAATCTTGAATCTTGATGATGGGTGATCAAGAAATTGGTTCCGGAATTTATTTGAATCTTGGGTGATGAAGAAATGGCAAAAAGGAGGATTTGGGTTTTGCTGTAAGACTTATATCTTGATGATGGGTGATCAAGAAAATAGGAGATGGGATTTTGCTTGAATCTTAAATCTTGATGATGATGGTTGATGAACAAATGGCAAATGGGACTTGGGTTTTGTAAAATCTTGAATATCTTGATTGTGGGTGATCAAGAAATTGGTTGTAGATTTTGTTTGAGCCTTGAATCTTGATGATGGTTAATCAAGAATAAGGGAGATGGATTTTTGCTTGAATCATGATGGTGGGTAATCAAGAAAATGGAGAAGTGGATATGGGTTTTATGGAAAACATGGATTTTGATGATGGATGATCAAGAAAATGAGAAATAAATTTTGGTGTAAAAATTAGACAATCTTGATGATGAGTCTTTGGTTTGAATGTGGATGTATATGGTGAAGATCTTGTGAATTTTTGGTGTGCGTCTCTGGTCTGAGATGAGATGAGATGTCATGGAAGATTGTTGTGGTTTGAGAAAATGCTGTGGTAATTTGTGGTATTTATGTAGTGCTAGGAATGGGAGGGAATGTAATAAAGAAAGGGGTCCGATGTGGCACCTTGAATCATTGGTTGTTGAACCACTCTCCCCTGTCCCGTCTCCGATAACTCTCTTCTTCAAGTCTGCAATTCCGGCAACTCGATAACTGGCCTCCCACTATGAAGCATTTTACTGATAGTTGAATATCAATAGTGTGAAAAATATATTGTTAAGCAGAGTAAACTGTCATTTACTTTCATTACAAAATTATTCATTTTGATTGGCCATTTTCACTTATTTATTATGTAGGACACATGCTTTTTTCTTATTACATCATTGTTTTCGTTGATGACCTTATTGTTGAACACTATTTATGTAGTACACCATGGTTTTGTGAATTTGGCATTATAACGACCGACTTAAGAACTCATAGTCTCTATAGCTGCATGCTGCAACCCCGTTTTGGTGACAATTTGGTTATAACTGTGAAGGTGATGTCGTTTAATCTTGGTATCTTGGGACAAGTATTCATTCTCTAGTAAGATTCATTTTGTGTCCAACTTTGAATTTTCCTTTACAATGGAACTTCGAATTTGCATTGTTAGTAATCAATTAATGACCCTTAGAGCCTGAACCAAAAGCTTACATGTTTAACAATTATTGACGGGATTCTTTTATTTGTGACATTTAGAAGCTATTCATGACTAACAAGAAATAAAGAAACAAATATGATTTGTGCATTTCAAGGAACCCTCTTACTCTTGTTGCTTCTCCATGTTTGCTCAGCTTTTGGAGGGCTCCCACACGTAAAACATAACTGAAGGCTTAGAATCTCCCTGGAAACGATCACACATACAAAGTGAATCCCTTAAATTTGTGTCCTATTTAGTTTTTGAATCTCTAAGAAAAACCCCACAATCAGCTTATGTATATGTTGAGTCCCACAAGGAAGCTCATGTATATATTAGCGTTCACTATTGACCCAAAAAATTACGTTAGTAAGTCTTGATTCTGATGTATATATAAACTATCAATCATTTCACCTCATACTCTTTCCATGTATAAATTTGGCTTTAAGCGTGGAATTCCAACAATGTCCAATTAGACAAATCATTATTAAACAACTTAGTTTTTTTCCTAATCAATTAGGGTAGGCTTTATAAACCAAAAACATATCACATTAGGTCGTTCACATGGATATGTTTTCTCCATTATCTGTAATCGGTTACCAAGTATTTGGTAACTTATGCCTACGTTTTTATTTTGATTGTCCGTGTACTCTCTTAAGCGCATCTTCTCCACCCACCGAACTGATGCCTCGATGAGCTTACAATTCAAAGACTAAACCATCTTAATTGATGTCTTTATCCTCTGTTTATTGGTACTTTGCTAATAATGGTTTTTTTGTTAACGTTGGTGTCTTCCAAAAACAAAACCCAAAACTATGCAATGCACTAACTTATCCATAACATCATGGAATTTAATAATTCATGAATATATAAAATAAATAAAAAACAACTCACTGTGGACATTTGTCTCCATTTCTAGTTTGAACTTTTGGAAGACTGAAACCACATGCAGAATCAGAAGCTGCAAAAGCCATATGCAATGCAGGCTTCTGTGTTGTGTGTTGACCTTGCTTTGAACTCTGTTTCTTGGGCTTTGTTTTGTGTTTCATTTTCTTTACTATTTGGTTTCTAATATTTATTTCTCTCAGCACAGCCACAGACACAGAGCACCCAGCAAGTTGTGTAGGGGCCACTTGTAGGGTTAAGAAAAAAAGCCAATAGTACCATTTGAAAGGAAAAGCAAGAAGCTACTTTTAAATTTGAGGCATTGGTATATGCATTTTGTTCAGAGACAAACAGGGCAATGCAGAGAGCTTAAAGATAAAAGGTGAAAAGATTTCTATTTCTTTTACACTGTTTTGAATTGAATTCTGTTGATTTTATAACTGTAGTCAAGAATAAAAATAAACCCAATAAGAAAGCAACCTCTCATCTCTGTGAATACTCGGATATCTGGGTTTTGCTTTTCTCCTTTCTTCTTTGTTTTTTCACTACAAATCCTATTTGCTTTGGGCCCCATTACCCTCTTCTCTCTCTCCTCTACTTTATTTACTCTTTTTGTCAGATTACATATATATATATATATATAGAAAAAAAACAGGTAAAGAAGACACATTTTAGAAACCCTTTGAAGCTCTCAGGTCAATCTTGAAGATTCTAACACCTGTTTGCTTTAAACAACCAATGAATGTGAGTCTCAGTTCTTGTTCATGTATTTTGTTGCTCTTATTTTCTATTTGGTCATGTTTGTGTTGTATTTGATATTTGTAGGATTATAGGAGGACTCATGTTCCGGCTTTTGGGAGCTGGGATTGTTACCATGATCTCCCTTTCACTCAGTGTTTTGAGTCGGCCAGACAGCTACGACGTTATGGTTTCTCCGAGGATCGTGATCTCTATGTTGCCGGTGATTTGTACGAGAATGATGTCGTCACCTCCGCCATGATCGTTGTTCCTCGCACTCGCACAAGGGTGAGCTTTGCTTGTCAATACTAAAAATCAATGTTCTAAAAGACGTTTGGCGCTAGCCCAACGGAGATGAGGATTAATCAGGGTTTAGTTAAAAATTAATTAGAAAATAAATCAAATTTAATAGTTAATCAAGAACTAATCAATGGTTAATCATGTACTAATTGGACAAGTTGGAGATTTTTAAATTGCATGACTTTTTGGTTAGTCTAGAATATGTTCCAAGAATTTTAGCTCTCAAGGTCAAGCTGCTGCATAATCTTGTTAATTTTCTCCTTGACCAAACACCCCTAAACTCAAAATTTGTTCTTTTTTGATGGGAAAATGAAAACACTCTCCTTAATTTGTTCTCTTCATTTGATCTTCATCATGGAGGAAGTTTCTTGTAATGAAAAAAAGATGAGAAAAAATTCATTAAAAGAAGCTGAAACCCATAAAGATTCAAGACCATTTTTTTAAAATTTCTCTTAAGAATGTAAAAATGTCTTTTCTCTCTAGATTGAAGTGGGACCAAACCTCTGTAATTCCATTTTCAGTGCATGTTTATGAGTAATGAAAGGTGATCATGACAAATATGGGTTTTTGATGGATTAATGATTGTGAATTGCAGACCAAGAAACATCATGCCCATGTGAAAGAAAGGAAAGAGGAGCCACAGAAGTTACCATACTACCCCTCTGACACTGAGGAGCTTGACAGGCCAAAGACAAGGCCAACACCTAAACCTGTTGATGAAGACCTCTACAAGATCTCACCAGCTCTTCTCTGTCCTGCTAAGCCTAAAAAGGCAAGCCAACTCAACTCATTACCTAGCTTTGTATTTTCATTTCTTTTTTGTTTAGTCAATTGCTTTTAGAAAAAAATTGATTTAAAAAATAAAAACGAAAATATTTTGTACTAATTTGCATTTCAATAATTTCATTGGTATTTTGTTGAAGTATGTGAATATAACACATACTAAAATATTTACATCTTAAATATCTGTGTTTATTATTTTCAATCAGCATTAAGTCATTTTGATTGTAGTTGCATATTAATGTTTTTGTTCTGGGTAAATCTTGTTTTGTGTTTTGCAGAAGGGAGTGTTGGGCTTTTTCAGTAGCTGCTTGTTGCCAACTTGTGTTTTGTGAAAGCTAAGACTGAGACCTCACTTTTGGCACTACCACCACTACTACTATTATCATCAGCTACTACTTTTTTTGTTTATTCATTAGAGAGAGTACATATATGAAGTGAAGAAGATTATGTTACAGGTAGATGTATGAGTTGTGTAATGCCTCTTGATGTGCTTTTGTTTATGGACTAGTGAGATGGATTGTGACTTTGTTGTGATCGTATGAATCATGATTAAGCACAAAAAAGATTTCATTAGTAATTGATATTAATTAATTTCTACTTGGGTTGTCAAAATTTGGATTATGTGTGAATGTGTGATTCCGTGCTATTTCACTTTTGGATGGTTCACTAGAAGTATTTTACAGTAATATATACACAATTAAACTTTTATAATTATCACTGATATAAAATGTTAATCGTAATGGTAAATGAAAGGAAATTATTTTTGCAGTCTCATGAACCAAAGAAGAAAGATGGCAATGTTTTGTGGAGATGTCAAGTTAATTATAGTATGTAGCATAATGGATCGTCCTTGTCATCATCATCAATGAATGAGCTGAAGAGTAAAAATGGTAATTCAAGAACAAGAGAGCAAAAGAGTGACCTTTGAAAGTGAAGTGGAGAGTGAGATAGTAACACGATCACGATGATACACACATTAGCTATTTAGTGTGAAACATAATGAGTGGATGTGTGAGGCACTAGGCACTATTATATATTTATGCTCATGACGCCAATTATTACGCCTAGCATGCTGGGAAAAGACAACAATAAATTCATTTCGAGTGACAAAATAACACGCTAAAGATGTGAACTATAATATATATAGTTTGCGTTGTTTTAAGTATCTACGACTTGTTCGATTAATTCTCAATTAATTTCTCATAGTTGTCAGTTAATTTCTTATAAGTTCTCGATTAATTCTTCAATGACCCTCTCTACTTGACTAGCGCAGTTTGGTGAAAATTCAGTATCTTGATCAGATTGGGATAATGACATGATCCTAACACCCATTTGTCATCATTATATAGAGAGGAAAATATCTCAGTTATGATAAGTACTCAATATCTCTCATTCGATCAGAGTGGAAACGAAATCACAAAATTTGTCCTTTTGTCATTCCTAAAGCATTTATTATATATAAAGATGATGTAAACTATTTGTCAAAATTATAAAATATTAATAGTATACATTATTGATCGAGACATTTTTTTGGGAAAAAGACAATTAGCCACACCCAAGTATGACCAAAAAATAGATAGTCACCCCATATTTGAAAGTGGACAGTAAGTTATACTCAGCGATTGGAAATTGATAATTAGCACCTACCGGTAGAATTTTGGATGGAATATGTTAAAAATTTAAGTAAAAAAATGAAAATGCCCTTGATCACACTTCAAATTTTCAAAATCATGTCATTGTGAAGATTTTGGTTGTTTCTTGACTCAACCTTCGCTGAACTCATCTCCGACCTCCGAACAACTTCGCCGGTCGTCCTCGCCTTCTCGCCATTGACCGGAGACTTGCCGCGGTCGTCGCCGGAGATGCTCGTCGGAGAAAATCGAACTGTGATTATTTGTTGAACGACAATTCAATTGGGGTTTTGTGTTTCAGTGTTGAGATTTTGGGATTGTGTGGTGTTTTTATTTGTTGTAACTGTGGATTTAAGATTGGTTTAATTTCTCAAAATTCATCAAGTTGTAATTGTGGATTATGCCGGATTTTTTTGTGTGCAAGTCCTATGTAGGAACAAGGAGCTAGTGTTTGTCTGTTTGATTGAATAATGTTTATTTGTTGAACAACAATTTATTTGGGGTTTGTGTTCCAGTGTTGAGGTTTTGTATTGTGTGGTGATTTCATTTGTTGGAACTGTGGATTTAAGATAGTGTTTCAATTTCAACGACCTTATATTATGCGCATGTCACTTCATAAAAGAAGATTGACTAATCTTGTTTTCGTACGAAAAATTAAATTTACAACAAACCTTATTCCGGTGGCATAGGCCATGGTGTGAAAACGTTACTTGCATAACATAGAGCAGAAATGAAATGTGATGGAATTGTATATCAATGATTGCACCAAATTTGTTTGCATTGGAATTTTCACAGGTTGTAATAATCACAATTCGTTTTCTCCGGCAACGACCGCGGCGAGTCTCCGGTCAATGGCGAGGAGGCGAGGGCGACCGGCGAAGTTGTTCGGAGGTTGGATATGAGTTCAGCGAAGGTTGAACAAAAAAACAACCAATGGTTTTGAAAATTTGAAGTCTGGCCAAGGGCATTGTTGTCTTTTTACTTAAAATTTTAACATATTTCATCTAAAATTCTAACGGTAGGTGCTAACTGTCAATTTCCAATGCTGAGTGTAGCTTACTGTCCACTTTTAAATATAAGGTGATTATCTGTCTTTTGATCATATTTAAGTGTGATTTATTGTCTTTTTCCTTTTTTTATTTTAAAATTCATAAGAACTCTAAAAAAGACATGGAATCATTTTTCAAGCACACAAAAGTAGAGTTTATGAATAGTTCTTCCTCACTAACTCTTATCTGGTGCTAGATGAATCTTGATGACCCATCATTTATCTTTTTCTTTTCTTTTACTTAAAGTGAAGACTTTAAATTATTTCTCTCCTTTATGTAAGGCAGTAAAAGTAGGGATAGGTAGGCAAAGAAGAAAGAGGAAGGAGCTAAAGTCTATAGGAGCTTTCAAATTGCTAAAAACCACAGTCAAAATCACTCAATCGATGGTTTTGGTAATGCTATATCTCTATCAACTTTTCATGTCCCTCTTACCTATGAAATTTTCACAATAGCCTTAACCTTTTCAATGAATCTTGTGAGTCACTCTTCATCTTCATCTTCATTCTACATTTGCTTTTGTACCTCTTGACTAGGGGTGCTCATAACCGGTTAACCGGAACCGGCGTCGGAAACCGATAACCGGACCGGACATGGTCGGT
>JAYMTP010005476.1:0-13300 GCA_036897365.1 Geranium brycei
AACCTAACTTAATAGGAAAACCTAAAACAATCCAAAATCTAATATAATTAAGAATCCTAATTGGGATTGTCCTACATCAGTTTCTTATGAAACTTAGAAAGAAACGCCATATACTTGAACAGTTCGTAGCAAATTTCCAGTGAGTGTTCCCAATCCTACTAGGATGAGTTGATAGATTTATTTACATGACTCGGAAGATAGGAACATACTCTTGTATATATGGCAATCTTAGTTGATGAGAGCAATAAGATCTAAAAGAAATTGATCAACAATAAGATCTAATGTTCAGTTATAAAGGTGCAAAGATCCAACATGCTTAACATAAGGGTTTAAGCTAAAAGGGGACTAAGATTGAATAATGAGTGCAAGTTAGCCATAATAGAAGGATGGGTGTTACCAATAGAATTGGAACATGCAGGACAAAATGGGGAGAATTTTTATGTTGAATAAGGGTCCCTCTTAAGTTGTCAAATAAACATTAGAAGGGAGTCACACGTTCAGCTATGTTGCACAATTTCGAGTATCAGGCTCCAAAGAGACTCCAAAGCATAAGATGGAGAAACCCATAGAGGAGAATGATCATATTATATGGAAGGGTGCATAGAGATTCTAGTCCCAAGTGGAAACAGTGAGGAGAATAAATTTGGAAAAATAGAAGGAACAAGGATACATTGTAATTAAGGAGAAGCAACTAGTAATGCAAAGAGTGTAGAAGAAGAATGCACGCAAAGGATCCCTGATGCCAGATGGCTTTGTTAAATGATACATGTAGATGTAGGTAGCCTCGCCATTAAGGATGCTTAGAAAGTTGAGCTATTCATTTTATTAGCTTGTTGAGATTTTTTTTATCAGCGATAAAACGATTATACTAAAGAAGAGAGTCAATTCCCAAGTTTGGATAAAAAAACTCTATGAATACTACAATGAAAACGGAATACATAGTTGAAATAAAACAAAAAGCCTAAAGAACGGCTTGAAGAAAGGATGCTTTATTTTCTGCATAGATGTGTTGGAATGTTCGAATCATGTCCTTGCCGCTGGCCTTAGAAGTGAAACCCATGAGTTTACAAAGTTCTCAGGATTTCCTCGCACTTGGAGCAGGGTCGGAGTGGATTTGACTGCATGAATTCACTTTTAAGGAAGAAGGGTCCAAGGGGACTTTGCGCGATGAGAGGGGTTTGAGTACTTCTTTCGATGCAAGGAGCGGGGAAGACGACGTAGACCAAGCGAGGATCCCTTCCACCGTTGTCGTCTTCTACATTTAGCCTTGAACTTGCCAAACAACTTCAACAAAGGAGTGTTTAGCTCATTCAAAGGAGGCCCAAACCCAGCAAGCCCATCAAACAGCCTACCTGATGGAGGAGAGCCCAAAGAAACCCCATCCAAATTATAATAGCCCACTTCATGCTGACTGAACAACTGCCCACAAACCAAGGGAGGGTCCAATTCAATGTTTGAATTTTATGCAAAAACTAAGGATTAGTGGATTTAACACTCCACTTTCTCACCGTGTACACATGTGCTCCCACTAGTGTGGCAATAACTAGTGTGTACAAAGATATTATTGCTTCCTTAGGAGGAAAGTGGACATTTATTTTATAACATCAAATTAAAGATAGCGTGACACTTATTTCAGAACAGCTGGAGTACTACAAGAACTAAAAAGTAATGTATTAATACAAGCTAAGGCAATTCTAAGGAAAGGTTGCTGTCAATTCCACTAGTTCAGTTTAGTTTTATAAAAATATATGGTCACTTTTAAGTTTAAAATATTAAGACGGCTCCATTTCAGGACAGGCTATATGAGCTTTAGTGAGCTTGCTCAAAGCAAGCCATGATTTTGATTTCCCAAAATGCAAAAAAATTGAAATATAAAAATGACCTAATTGTATTTTCCATTTCTACAAGAGTACCAGAAGAAACTTTAGCTCATAGATAGCTAGAGAGACTTCAGACGGTATCATGTGTACCTACCTATATCAATATTGCTTAGTGCTCCCAAGTATTGTTGACAAGAATGGCAATCAACTACACATATCAGTACATAAACGAACCAACATGAGTGAAACACCTTTTTTCTATTACCAGAACAGAAATCCTCCCATACCAACGCATTATTTGATGCTTGTTGACAAGAATGGCCATCAACTAAACATATCGGTACATAACAAACCAACGTGAGGAAAGTACCTTTTTCTATCACCAGAACTGGAATCCTCCCATATCAATGCATTATTTGATGCCAGCCCGAGTCCATCCAGTAACACTTCAAGTCCTCCAATGCTCTTAAAGTGGCTTTGACCCCGTGAATTCTCATACAATGCTAGATGGAGGGTTCTCAAGGTCAAGTACAGAAGCCTTATATCCATATGCACTTCTTTCATACATAATCTTCTGATAACACGCAACAACTCTGGAAGACAACAACTTTTTTTAAGTATAGAACAAATGCAAAGGCATATTCATTATCACAAAAACATAACTGCAATACGGCCAAATAAAACATTGCAGATGTAGAAACAACCAGATTGGTACCTAAGTTGGTACTTATTGACTTTTAGAAATTAGGTTGGCCAGGGTTGTTCTGGCAAGGAAAATTTGGATTGAGGTTCTTCTCCACATGGATATTGTCAAAAATATAAGATGTATACTACGAAAGGATGATATCAAGTGCATCCTACCTCCCTAAAACCACCACCAACAAAAATATGACAATAGGTGGTGTAACAATATGCCACCGGCTCCGTGTTTAGACTCTAGACAAGGCAATGGTCAAAAGGTTCTTTAAATCTCAACTTTTGGCCATTTTTATGTTCAATGAACTCTAATTTTCATGGATTCTCAGGTCCAAAAAAGCATTCCTAGTACAGCCAGTTGTGAAGCGTAAAACAAAGTAAGGATTGAGAAAGCATGTCATAGAGCTCCAACGAAATCATTTTGATATAAATAAGCACATGCTACACATGTAGAACCGCAAGGTTAGAAGGCATGTGAGTTAAAAACATCTTGCATGGTTTCCAATCTATTTTTAGGGCAACACTTCCAAAAGTGTTCACATGTTACTTGTGTGTTACAAAGTAAAAACAAGTAAATAAAACTTGAAGTTGCCTACCTTACCTACTAACCAATTAAGGCCACCAGCTTCCATCACTGACATAACTGCCTTCTGGTGCCACTGTATTCTTGCTTGACAAATTTGAGATTTCAAACTACTAAAAGAATCACTTGGAGATGCCGCGCGCATCGGAACTGAAAAGTCTATGGTATTATTGTACAGCTGTGCATTCTCACATACATTTGAATTTAACTCCATAAAATTATGAATTATGGACACAACATATACAAGAATTCGTTGCATGAGACCGATCATCTCCACAGTTGTGTTGGAGTTACTTTCTTCAGAAGATAGTGCACCAGCGATTGTTTTCAGCTGGACAACAACCCCTGAAATTAACAAAGTCCAGAGGGATTATATGCGAAAAACTCATAAATTCTGGTCACAAGAAACCTTGAAATAACAGAAATTGTCGTCCTTGGAGATACATAGAGAAAATGAGAGAGCCCCACAAACAACACAATTCACTGGGTGTAGTTTGGAACGTGTTCAATGAAGTAATGTAAATACCAAAAAAAAGTCTAAAAGGAGTTATGGATGCTTGTGTTTGAATTATCATTTGTAGAATTTTAAATTGGGCTAAATATATTGTGTTGTCCTCTACAACTAAAAGGCTAGAATTGTTTCTTTTTTATTAGCAAGAAAGCAATAAATCCTAATGTAATATATGTACCAGGGTTCGAACTTAGGACCTCACTTATATAAAGGTGAGCTCCTTGCCACTTGGCCCAGACTTGTATTGGTTAAAAGGTCAGCCTTGTTAGTTGGGACTGGTCCTTCACTTTATATTTAGCCCTTTTCTTGTATTTCTTCCCTGTGGGGTGTCTATTTCAACACTCCTAACATGTAGAGCATTGCACACGTAGGCAAACAAACTGATCCTACACGGGGGACATATTCAACCAGAAGCCAATATGCACACTAGGGAAGACAGGTATGCACATGGGGAACCAATGGAACATTCTACACTCCATGGCAGAACCAAACCACACAACTAGGCTCCAACATCTCAAATGGATCACAATGGAGATCACAACAGGCACAGCCGCAAACCAGCTTTGATTCCAAGTGCTATTATAAAATGGATAAATGTATCGAGTCATACTCCAAAGCAAAAAGGTTAGTTGATTGTGGCCCTCGCCTCTATATATACCCTTTTCTGGTATTTCTTCCATGTGGGATGTCTATTTCAGAAGTAAATTACAAGAACCTATGCAACTGTTAGCACCAAACTACAAGCAACAGTGAAGCATTTAACAACCAAAAAGTGTAAACCAAAGGCGGTAGTATCTTACAGCACGTACTGCCAAAAATATTTTGAATTTTACCTTTCATCAGTGCAGTAAGCTTGTGAGTACCACCATAATAGGCAAAAACTTTGCAATTATGCATTGACCGTGTGATAATTGTTAGTGCATCAAGCACAGTCAATCCTTCAGAAGTTATGTTCAAGCTTGCAGAAGGCCCAAATAGGTCCACTGTTGATGGCACCATGTTGGTGTTCACTGAATGAAGATTCAAAAAAACATGTAACAACTTGAATCAATGTTGTAATCTATCAACTAAAAACAGAGGAGGTAATGGTAGACAGACAACTATAACATTTTTGTAACAAATTATAAAGTGTATTTCTAAAGAAAAATATAGACATGAATTCACTAAATGTTTGTCATCATTGCCACGTGTAAAATTTTAAATTCTACATATATTGAATCGAACTCCACAACTAACACTTCTTCACGTGTAGGATTAGACTTCTCTCATTCTTTCTGTGAGTCACATAGGTAACCCAACAGGAGACCACAGAGGAAGGCAACAAATGGACTACATGGCCAAATTCCCACAAGCCCAAACGATCATCATTTAGTCTCTGATACCACGCCGAATTTGAAATCGAACTACATACATTAGATTGGGCTCCGCAACTATAAGGTCAATTTTGTTTGCTAGGTGTTACCTTTGTCTTTATATTTACCTTAATTTCAATTCCCTTTTGGATGTGGGGCTTTATACTAAAACAAGATACACATACTTATTGTTGTCATACACACCAATACTTGAACAAGTCAGTAACATACCCAAAGGGGATTAATGCAGAGCTCAATTAAGTCAACTTAACGCAATACCACTCAAGCAAAATATACAGTAAACAGATAATTTATACTCCAAAAGGTATTTATATTAACATTTGGGAAACTGAAGGAAGTCATTCACCTCAACCATCAAAAGTAACCTTAACATCTGGCCAGTTAAGAAGAGCTCTTAGCGGCAAGGAATTAAGATCCTTTACTTTTGAGCAGAAACATGCGTTGAATGTTTTTGTACCCAATCATCTAGAGTTGATTAATGTGGACTTGTCTCAATCTATTGGGTCCTATAGATTATTAATGTGGGACCACAGTACATGACGGATCAGCTATTGACATATCACGATTTTAACAACATATATTAAATAGATAGTTGAGATAGGACGAATTGGAATTAGTTGGAGAAAAAAATGGAGAGCCAAATCCCTTGATAAGAAGCATTAACAAGCATAATTGAGCAGAGCATTAAATAGGACCTCCAAGAAAGTTGTTCACCATGCTAGCAGTATATCAGAAGCAATAATATGATAATAACTCTATATAGGTATCAGCTATGAATAGAAATAAAGTAGCTTAAATTTCTCCAAAGCAATATACCATGACCAGGAGACAATTAACTTACATTCAGAAACACGAACAGTTAATTGTATCATCTCTTCAGTTAATATCAGAATGATATCCGCAGGATGTCCAGCTGAGCATCCAATTACTACATCATCAGAATGTTCTGGATGTGCAGAAATTGTAGCAGTCTCCAACAAACCAGAATTAACAGGTTCCCAGTTCTTGTATACAATCAGAAATTGCTTGAGGAAAACATGAAACAGTTTTCTCTTTTCAACCTACAGAATCAGTAAATCCGGACAACAACATAAAAAAATTTGCACAAATACTATCATAAACTACCAGCTGAAGCACCAATTCATACACGATACAGACAATGGGCATGATACGGCATATAATTCATCATTTTTAGAAAACATATGACCCAATTTATACAAACACATAAATTCATTAGTTATAAAAATATGTTTTATACAATTTAAACATGTCTAATTGCAATTCAAAATATTTTTGTCGCAAACTTAAAATAATAGTTGTGGATAAAAAGGAAGCAACCCACTCTATTGTCAACACGCCAAGTAATTAGGCACTAATACCATAATCAACATAAAGTTAAATTGAAAAATCAACCTTAGTCATCACTCCTCTTTTTTCTTAAATGATTAGTGAGAATCATTTGTTATTTACTCTTACATTTGTTAAACTATGGATTTAATCAAATTACCATGTCATGTTTTTTTATCAGCAAATTACCATGCCATGTGACCTTAAAAGGGAGGACAAATAGCATATCACGCACTAATTACCTTTATTGAATATCAATAAACTTTGATTGAGGCATATAACAATCTTGTGATGTATCAAATTCCTTTATTATGTCTAAACGAGAACAGTTTAATTGCGTCCATAAATTAATTCTTAGGTTATGCCTAGTTTCCATTAAAAATTAGTCTGCTGATCCAATGCCTCCTATATAAACAGTTTCTCTTCTACTACCAAATTCAGTTAATAAACCATATTACTTTTTGTTTCTACATGGATTAAAAGCCTTCTTGAATGTCTCTAAATTGTGTGTCGGCCATCATATTCGTTACTTTGGGAAGAGTGTTGTGATCTCCTTATGTACTATTTTCGTATAGTTTTTCCTTGGACATAAAATGCAGTCATTCATTCAGACTAAAAACCATTAGTTGGTTGTGTATTGTCATTATCCCAATCGTCAGCATTTGCTTTGGGCTTTGTTGAACCTAGATTGTTTCTTTTATTATATACTTTAAAAATGCAACAGCGCTATCATGGTTAATGGACTTGAATCGATCATCCAATGTGATGGCATAATAAATGCAAGAAAAACACATTGACGTGATTCTCATTGGATTTTTCAAAGGTACAATTTCATTTCTATTAGTATTTTCTAGATAGTTTATTGTCTCGTGCTTTAACGCTTTATAACGAACTCAAGTATATTAAACGACACTTTGAATGTAAAAGAAATGTTGAGATATATTACTATTAAAATCCCAAAGGGGTATAGATTAAGCTTTTGACAAGGAACTTCAGTAACTCAACTGATGTCATATATGGATTGATTCTTATATGATATTGAACTGCATTAACATAACATATCATTTCCTATTTCTACAACCTATATGCTAAACCATCCACAAGCTTGATTTAACAGACTAGCTAAAGAAAACAAAGCATACCTTATCAATGGCTTTCTCGTACCTCTCCCAAAGTGTATGAAGAACTGCCTCATCACCAACTTCACTGCAAAGAAAAGGGTCAACAATAACCAAGTAAGAAATCTCTTCCATTACCTTCCTATAATTAATGCCTGTGTATGGTGATACCTCTTTTGCGTCTTCACTACATTCATCTTAAAAAAACAAGGATACTTTAAGGTATAGTCAATTCACAATTAACACATCATGGTCCCTATCAACTAATAGGAATGTTTTATTAAGTTACCATTCCAAGGTACCAGAATTTAGCAAAATATATAGGCTGGTGGTACCTACTGCTCTCAACTTCACGGTATGGACTGAAAAACTTAAGGGATTTCCCTGTAACTTTGATATTGAAAATTGATGCAAGGACAATGACTGAAAATGGTAATTGAAGTATTGGGCAATCATATATTGCATATAATATATATACCTTTGGAACTAGCATTACTTATTTCAAAGTAAAGAATTCAAAGATAATTCACATTGCAAAGAAAGTTTCGTGAACACTATTCAAATTATTTGGGAAATTTGTTTTATTATTCAGAGAACACTATTCAAATTAATAATCACTGATTATCAATGTGGTTGGTATTGTTCAAGTGTCTATACCAAAAGAATGTGGATTAAGTGACCACTTCATATTCTGGTTGGAGCAGCCTCCACCTCATAACAAGTTTTGGATAGGAGTTAAGTTGGACAATGAAATAATTTTACATCTAGGACTCTCTAGTTTGAATTACTTCCCCACATACACACGTATTAAGGATACAAAAGCATAATAATATGAAAAATTAATACAGCAAAGAAAGTAGTTCCGCCATATCATTAGTTCTGAGAATAAAATAGATTCGCTGGCATTCATTTTTACAAGATCTACTGAAGATTGCCAATTGTTATACGCATGAACCTAGATCATAAAAACTAGACTTTAAAATCAAACCTAATAGTACCAGCATGACATGTGAAGTCCTTTCCAACCCTAAGTCCATTCACATGTATTAGATTAATATTTAAAAATTCAGTCCACGCTTAGCATATAAAAAAACATATAAGCAACTGAATATCTCAACTCAATAACTCGTAAAACAATAACTGTGTAAAACAAAACCACAAATTCTACATCAAAATGATTGATTTACACTTAAATTGCCTATATTAGAGCCAGTCGGGAGAGTGAGACTAAATACCTGAAGCGGACGTGTGGAGCGGGAGCAGCAAACTTGTCACCTTGTGGGCGCCCTGAGGTAGACTCCGCGGGGAACCTCTCACTAGTTGACCGCCTTAAAAGGTCAGCAACCCCTTTAACAATATTCATGCTTCCCCGCCAAGATTTTCAAAAACAATCACGAGTTCGCCATCTGATAATTAAGATATTAGGTGATGGATCAAACCAGATAATCACCACATCAGAACTCAATGCTCTATTCACATAAAATCCATCCCACTTATAAACTTATCATGATCAAAGATTAAGAAAAGGATTCAAATAGATTGCATAACCATTTTCTTCAGCTACATGTACTAAAATTCACATCCTGACCATAATAGTCAAATCAGGGTCCGTATTGTGATACAATAGACCTATATTTAGAATCATGAGTTGTATTGAACCCTAAACTGTATGGTTCATAATTCTTTTTTAAAAACTTAAGTTCTATATGAGGATAAACATCAAATGAAAAACATGAACTATAAGCCTCTGTCAAGTGAATACCTTGAACTGTATACTTTATCAACTAACTATCCTAGAGTATTTTCCATCCAACCCACTAACAAGGGATTTAACATTTCAGCTGAAAATGTTGCTTTCCCAAATCTCATTTCAAATTTGTGCTGTGTTTTTGTCATGCACAGTAAAATTCAAAACCCCAGTTTCCATATAACTGAAAATATAAAAAAATTATAAAATTATAAAATAAAAAAACCTCTTGCATTTGATTGTTTGGAAGCTTGAACACACAAGAATTTAATGGATTACAGACCCCAAGAATTATCCCTTTGTAATTGCCATATAACATTAAAATCACAAAAAATATTCACGATGCAACTCCATTAAAATCTATGGAGGGAGTACCAGAAACGAACAGATACAATCCAATGATCCGTAAACCAAAAAACAAATGCGTACATACGCAAAAACTTCAAATTCACTAAAATCAGAGCCACAGCTCGACTATGAAGAACAAATTGCGCAGAAAAAAATTACCGAAGAAAGTGATCCCAAATCCAGATCGGAGGAGGTGGCGGCGAGAGCTTGAAGTCGGTGGTTGAGAACGGATCAGTGAGGAGGAGATCGGCTGCGAGAGGGTAGGTCGCGACTGAGATGGAGATGACGGACCAGAGAACAGAGAAGACAAAAAAGAGGTAATGAAAAATAATTATTATTATTATTATAAAAGCTATTAGGAGTTGTATATGAAATTTTGGAATATTCTTTTTTAAAACACTTTATTTATCCCAAATGGTCTAAAACCTTATCGAGACTTTGATTTAACATAATTTACCAGCTGGGCTTTTATTTTTGTATCTGATTTAATATTTAACACCTGCCGCATTTAATTTTACTATTTTGTATTGAATAATTAAAAAAATTCTTATTTTAAATTATTTTTCATTGAGCAAAGTTTAAACCCAAAAAAAATTCTAAATCTCTGAAGAATTTTTTGTTGGAATGTCCGAAAATTGTCCATACACAAAATATTGGCTTCTATCGAATTCAATTATGGTGCTAAATTGTTAGAGAAAATGATAAATGAGATTGTTGATTTGGTATTGTTGAACAAGGTAGGTTAACAATCGATGCATTTGAGGTGTTCGATCAAAGGTCGTATTCTGTCTAGATGTGCATATCATTGCTACAGCGCGTGTGACACGAGTAAGGTATTAGGTCCGCATGTAAGTTCAAAGTCTCACACTGAAAAATTACAAGGTGTAAGGAGGAATTATATACACATTTGACCATAAACCTAATAGGTTGGTCTTTTGGGTCAAATGTGCACTTTAATGTGTGTATGGGCTTATTTGGATGCTCCTTCTGGCTAAGATCCGAATCTCCCTAACACGTGGAAGCTGACGGCGATGTCATCGTGCACGACAGTGGAAGACTTTGACTTTGTAGAATGATCGAAAATGGCAACTGTCGGAGAGAAATATAGATTTAGAATGTCCCAAAGTTGGACTCGTCGTTGCTGATGGCGCGTGAGGCGCAAGTATTGGTCGAACGACGACGTACTTGTTGGAGACACCTTTCAGAGGTCTCTGAAATGAATTGGATAGGGTGTGAAGAAGACAGATCACCATATTGAGAAACATTATGAAAAAGTAACTTCTTATAAAAACTCAAAAACTATTGTTGAGAAAAAACCATAATAAACAAAGTGAAGTACTAAAACTAACACAAATAAGGATGTTGAAGTCTCACATCTAAAGAGTGTGGATTGATTAACCACTTGATAAACATTTTGAGGCCTCCACCTATCAGCTTGAGCTTTTAAGGTAGGTTGGGCTTTAACATGGTATCATAGCTTGATTTGGGCTTGTTGTGATGATCCTTGGTGTGATATGTTTGTGTTGCATCCTCGATCCCTGGTGTGATCTATGTGTGAGGCCCGCACATGAGGGAGAGTGTTGAAGTCCCATATCTAAAAAGTGTGAATTGATTAACCACTTGATAAACATCTTGAGGCCTCCACCTATAAGTTTGAGCTTTTAGGTGGGTTGGGCTTCAACAAAGGAAATCCAGGGAAATAATGGCTTGCCCACGTGTTTAACTAGTGGGAAACAACATACACATACACATACAAAGTTTAACCAAATGTAAGGATTGATTACAACGCTTCGAATGTTTATTTTTCCTCTCGGACTAAATCACATCTTGAGTCCACAAGGAGGACGACAATCATAAGATAGAGTTTCTGAAGAGTTGAACCTCAAAAATTGTGATGTTTCAATCACGAGTCGGCTTTCTTGAGACGCACCCACGACTCACACGATCGCCTGACATGGTCAATATCAAGGGATCGAAATATAAGTAGCAATCAAACATACAGACATGCAATTTAATCAAAAAGTACTCAATGAATCATTATTCAAAAACATTTGACCTAACACCCATGATTATGGGGAATTATCTCATAATCATGGTGCACAATACAAGAGATAAAAAAAGTATGCAAAACTATAACATAACAGATATAACAATGGAATCACATAGACTTGGTCAATTCTTTCTAAATAGTGTGTCTCAATGTTGCTATATTAATCATTGCAACTCGAATCAAATTCAACAATTTGAATCATTTGCCGAGTCTTCTAAATTGCCTTTGGGGGTACTCTAACTGTCACTCTCAACTCTCTAGAAAGTTTAGACATATAGAAAACAAAACTTGTCACAATCGTGACACCTATGCCATGACATGAACTCTCGGATTATTACAACGGGCTCGCCTCCAAGCTTGTCACGATCGTGACAATCATGCCCGAGATACTCAAGTGCTTTCAGACTCATGGAACGATATTTAGCACGGGCGTGGCTTCATGTCACTGAATCAACATGTCACGTCATGATCGTATCATGTAAGTTGTGACATTATTCTGTTCGCATGCTTATGGCACATGCGTTAATATGATCGTTGTCACGATCATGGCGAAGTTACAAGCTCATGTTCGCATGCTTATGGCACATGCGTTAATATGATCGTTGTCTCGATCATGGCGAAGTTACAAGCTCATGCATATGTGTCATGACTTATGATCATGATAGTCTTCTGATACGAGTCCATTCGGCTTTATAATCAACCATTTTTGCATGTACTCAAACAATTGCCCTAAAGCAATTGCCCTATACTAATCACTTAGGTAATTGTTTGAATTGTTGGTTGTTTATGAGTGGTTGGGCCAGGGATGGATCTAGGTAGAATTGAGAGATAGGGCTCCTAGAGTTTACCCCTTAGCTCGTGATTGTCGGTCAAGTGCAGCCTCGAGTCTGTTGTAAATCCCGATAGGGTAAATTTGACTCGAGATTAGGCCATTTCCAATGTCAAGAGGCATATTTAGTAATTAAGACAGATAAATGAATTAATGCATGATTGACTAAGTTTTATCTCAAATGTTGGTAGTAAGGTTGAGAAGCTAGCACCCGTGGTTGGTCTACTTTTCTTAATTCCTTCCCCTTTTAGTTAGTGTAACTATTTATGTTTTAATTTCTTATAAACAAAAATTGAGTGTTTTACATTTCCCCAAAAAGAAAACACAAATTAGATAGATAATTAGTCTTATTTTGATCCTTATGAAATTTGACATGGAATTTATCCGTTCATTACTTTATACGACCGCGCTCGCTTGCGCGTGAGGTTAAGTGTTGAACATATGAAATCTCATCTAAACTACATTATTTCAGCCTTTAACCGAAATTATAAAAGTATAGAAAAGAAATGAGTCCCCAATGAGGTCAATTATGGAGTTTTGGTAAAACTAGGCGGCTTTAACCATCCCCAACGCCAACAACACAACTCCACCCTCTCCCAACGCACCATAAAGCTTCTTCAACGACTCAGATCTGAGAAGAAGAAGGTTCCAGAAATCAAATCATGGTGAGCGACCTCCTCCTCCAGATCTTCATCATCCTCCTAACCCTCCTCATGTTCCTGGCGATGCACAACATCCCCCAGAAGCTCCTCTCCAGGCTCCGCTTCCGCAACCGCGCCCACCTCCAGTCCAAGCGCCACTTCGTCCGCGGGGCCCAGCTCCTCCAGCAGGCCCGATCCGCCCCCTCCCGCTCCGCCTCCGCCTCCCTCGCCGCCTCC
>JAYMTP010005477.1:0-13299 GCA_036897365.1 Geranium brycei
ATCTGAGATTGTGCACAGTCGATGGCTCAACCAGATCTGACATTTGGGGCTCTCGCCTCCCTCTCTGACTCCGCCACCTCCCTTCTCAGCCTCTCGTTCTCCACCTCCGCCGCTTCGCTCCTCTTCAAACACTTATCGAGCTTGCCGATTTACTCCCTCTACTTCTTTCTCAACGGTTACAAAATAAGATAACCAAGCTTTTGATTTGTTAGATCATGTCAAATCATCGAGAAAATCGAACTTGGAGATGAGCTCAGATCTGTTTTGAATTTCTTTTTATAATTTGGTTATTGTGCTTTGTCTGCAATTGGAGAATTTTGGAGAGGGATGAAGGGGAGTGAGAGGGTCCAAAAGGACATTATGAAAATTTAAATGGGCATTTTGTAGATTAGCATTGCACATCATATCAGTTTGGTTACTGAATTTGAGGGTGAGAGAGAGATTAGTTTGAGATGGATTTTGAGGAGGGGGAGAAAGAGGGTCCAAAAGGGTATATTTTGAAAATTTAAAACACATATAGGGGAATTTTGGTCATTTTAACCTCAAAATTTAATAGACTTGAGCGAAAATGGACGGAATGACTTACGGTGTGAAATTGTTAATTTTAGTGTACCCACAATGGCAAAAAATTTTTTAGGAGTAGTCAAATGCAAAAACGTTAATTTTTGGGGTAGTCAGGTGACGTTTTCCCTAATAATAATTAATAACGCGAACAATATATCATAGTAATATCACCTAATGAATATCATAGTATATATAATACAAAAATAGAAATCCGCCATGTCCCCGCCATGGCTCTAAAAGCCCCTATCCGCCATCATAGCGCTGTGCGACATTTACAACACTGAGATCGAATAATTAGTGTTAAGATTCGGTGGTTTCCGTGGAGCTACGGCCAGATCTGCGGTGAACTCGTCTGTTTTCCGTGGAGCCACGGCCAGATCTTCGACGGAATCTACCGGGCAAGAAGATTTCACTGAGAAGAGGAAGAGACCACGCCATGCCCTAGAGTAAAGTCTCTCTCCTACATCTCTCTATTTTCAACTTTCTACATCTCTCTCCTAAACCTATCTATTGGTTTATTGTGTCATTTTGGATCTGAAATGTAATTGCTTGATTTGGTTTAGAATTGTATGTTTGCTTTCTTATATTCATTATTGGGAATTTACTGGATCTTGTATTTACTGGATCTTCTATAATACTTATATATTGGATCTTGTATTTATAGAATTGCATGTTTGCGTTCTTCTATTTGCACTTATAAAATTGCATGTTTGTGTTCTTGTATTTACATATAGATTGTTTATTAATGATGAAGTTATGTCGTGACAAACGTCTCTGAACGAACAACATAGCTCTGATGTCCACATCCCCGAACGAATAGGGGATTATCAGGGATTTAAGATTTGGATGATTTTTTTGGTGATTTTATTTTTAATTTTTTTAATTAATTGCGGCTGTGAACATTAAACGCAACCCAAATTGGGTTGTGTTCGCTGTTTTTTACGCAACACGAATACTTGGTTGCGTACTGTATGCAGTGCAAATCCTACCAGCTGCGTCGTACCGGTTGCGTTGTATCGACCGCGTGGTTCGCGCTGCGTCCAGTACGCAACCAACCATTTGGGCTGCGTACAATTTAGGTTTGGGTGTGTACATTGCATGCAACCAAAATGAAAAAAATGGTGTAGTGTATCATTTGCGAGAATGATATGAGGTCCATTTGGGTATCACACTCCTATATAGACTATCAAACTCATGATATTATAACATATGGATGGAAATAAGATTACCACTTCCATAAAAAATTAGTATGATTTGATCGTTGGTTGTCGACAAGGGAGATAAATTTTATGTAATAAATGCAAAGACCATGAGTTTTAATTTGTATAGATACAACACAACCGACGACAATAACAAAGTTATTCTCGTATGACCATCAATAACAACAAAGTTAGATAATGGTGAAAAATGTTTAAATTATCTTTCAATTCAAAAAAATTATTTGATTATTTTAAACCAAATAAAAAATAATAAGATAAAGTTTAATGTTAATTAATATTTAAATATTAATTAATATTTTATTAATTACATAACAATGCCTAATTATCCTTTTTTTTTTTAAAAACTTAATTAAGTAACTTTTCCATTTATCTTAATAGAAGTGAAGGAAAATTGATAAAAATAAATTTTACCTTAGTGAATTGATGCATTTCAAAGTACAATGTTGGTAGTGAAATGAAATTTTTGTCTAGTACATTGTAATAGAGTTTCAAATGTTGTTTGACTGTGTGGACAGGAGAAGTCACATGGTTCATGAGTCATGAGATGATGGCTGACACCGTTTTGAGGAGTGTTGTCGTCGAGGACGAATGAGGAGTTTATGAAATTATTGACATTTTTGAGAACGGTCAAACTTATTGGGGGAGGGGGGGGGGGCATTTCCTTCTCGATTTCAAGTAGGTGGATTTTCTAGTGCTCTTAGCTAAGTCTATTGTTAATCTGAATTAAGTTGGAGGAATACTTGAGAGAGAACGTTTACACGTTGACCCAAATTTTGGCTGTTAATTCTAACGTAATGTTAAACATCTGTCCCAAACTCATAGTTAGGTACTAAAAAAAAACATAGGTAGAGTACGCAAGTGTGAAACAATTATAGGTAGATGTAGTATACTGTCATTTTCCCTTTCTTTTATATTGCATATCTTACTTGACTTATTCTTGACTAATACAATGATATTCATCCATACAAAAATTAAGAAAGAGGTACTAAATAATGAAATGGTTTGAAGTATTAAATATAATCGTGAATCTAGAGGAAATATGGAAAGGGAAAAATGATAGATTCCTACATTTAAGTATATTAAATTCTCATTCTACTCTTGTAACTATTCTTGTATATTACCTTAACTTCTATTTTTCTCATTTCCATTATCACCATTACAAGCATGTAAATGATAATTTTACCACCAAGTTTCATTTAGTTTATAAATGCCATTTAGGCAAGTGTGTTATCTTAAGTAGTGCAGTTTGGTGAAAGTCCCTATGTCCGACGTGACTCCTCAAGCTGAGGATTGGTTATGGGTTTTTTTTCTCCTCTCTTTCTATTTCCAAGCTTTTTTCTCATTTTTATTTGGGTACGCACAAAGTGAGAAAAATTAGAGTAAAAATCATTGTCCACCCAATAAAGCTCAAGGACAACATAACAAACAAGAAACAAAAAAACACAAAACATCCTCAGGGTTGGATTGTTAGGACTATAGAATCAAAAGGTTGAGAAGAAATTTTTTTTCTTCAAATGCGCCTTGGACTAAGAGTGAGTCGTGTTCATAAAATTTAATGTTGCTCCCATTTCCCTTTTCTTTCCAAGTACTCAAATAAGAACAAGAAAAAAAAGCTCGAAAATGCCTGGAGATCAAAAGAAAGAGGAGAAAACAAAACAAAAAAATCCTCATCTTGTGGAGTCGAGAGAGAGAGAGTCTGGTTGGGCTGCATCAAAAGAGATAACCCACTAGCCCCAATGACATGTGGACATAATTATCATTTTACAAGCCTTTTCTATTCAACACTCCATTAACGAAATCGTGAGTTCACAAAGATCATCAATTGTTCAAAACTCCTGAGTCCTGACAGAAAAGAGAGGTCACTTGAATCAGATTAACTAGAACCACATGTAGTACACTTTAAATGAAAGTAAAATTCAAATATACACTAAAAGCAGCACATACATATATACGTTCACCTAATTTGAATGTTGAGCAATGCAATTAGTAGCCCAGTTTCAACTATTCTAACTCTGAGAAGTGATCAACCTGCATATTAGATTCCAAACATATGTGACTCTTCACACAAGCACACCATATTGGAAAGATACAACCTTACATAGGAGGACCACCCCAAGGAAGCTCACATATACATCAAAACCCATCTTGGACCCAAAAAATTAGCCTATTAGGTTTATAGTCCATTGTGTATATAAATCATTCTTATAACCAGTACTCTTACAATGTGAACTTTGAATTCACATGTGGACTTAACAGTCTCCCCTTCTACACTGAGTCCCATCATATCAGGCTAACTCCCCTAAGCCCATAATTTTTACTTTGTCTACTCAATCCCACAAAGGTCCTTTTTATCCTATATGGGTCTCATCATGAGAGAGGCCGATCATGGTCCTAATCTTACCAGCCACAGGATAGTCTACCAAACTGGCTCTAATACGACTGTTGGGGAGATCGTACCTTATCTAGGAAAAGCACCCAAGAAAGCCCACGTACACATTAGAGCCATCTTGGACCCAAAAGACTATCCTATTGGGTTTAGGGTCCAATGTGTGTATAAATCCTCCTTTTACCCAATACTCTTCTGATGCGGGACTTTAAACTCACATGTGTACCTAACACATCAAATCATACTCCATTGAACAAAACCATACATTAAAATTAGCCCAAACTCAAAATTAACACCTGAAACCCCTCCCCCTTATAAAGAACTTCACGGGTTTCCTTATTCTCCTTTGAAATTTATCAAGATCACTATCAATTTCCAAATTTTCTGGCTTAGAAAATAAAGCTCTAGAAGAGAGTAAAGAAGGAGTTGATGACCTCTATTCGACGGATCTTGATCTCCAATTTGTCAGCATAGAAATAATTACAATAGGGACAATTTTCGTCAGCAATGAATCCATGCAACTCTCTGATGCTTCTCTCCGCATCCTCTCTCTCTCTCAAATATTATAAGCACTCGTTCGCTTTTGTTGAGCGAGTATTGTTTCATTTGCTGAAATATTTAAGTATTATACAATAATATTAACAAATTGCAGAAATTAATAAAATTATAAATACGAATGGATTATGAATATTAAAATAATACATAAACCTTTACAAACCAATAGATACAAACGGGAAATAGTCGAGAAATGTTGGACATTTTCCAAAAAGTGCATTCGCTCTCCATCGGTGTTGGAATCAATGAGCGTACGCCTCGCAGGATGCAACAACTTCGAATTAGCACCGCGTACCAAAGGTTTAGTTCTGACGAACTTGAACTTGTGTCTTTCTCTATCATAAATCTTACGAAGAACATTTGAGACTAAACAAAAAAGAGAAGAAGACTAAGAACTCATGTTCTTGATATTGAGATTAGTGAAATGAGAAGAGAGATGACCATCTATTTATAGTCTCTATCTCTTCACACAAGATACTCCATGAATCAATACAAATTAAAAGATGAGAAATGAAAATGTTTTTGTAACACGTGTCTTAAAGAGAATCAAATGCACATTATGAGTATTATATTTCATGAATGAAAAAATCACTTTAATTTCATTCAACTTGATTGTAAAACCAAGCGATGCGCAAGTGCTATTTGTAATACTTTATAAAATAAATAAAACTATTTTATATACAAAATTTTCAAGAGACCACAAAAAAAAAAGCTACACAAGAAAATCAGAGTCGTTATTATCCATTTTTTGAACAACCAAACAACTCAAGTATAGAATAAAAAAGAAATCGAATTAGCCTTCGTCGAAGAGAAGTCGAACAAATATTTAGAAACAGAAAATTGGAGACAAAAAAGGTCACCTGAAGGGAAAAATGCAGTTTTGGAACTTGGTCATATATCGTGACATGGAGAGTGTCATGTAGATGAACCTCCATAATTTCACTTTAAAAATCAACATGACAGATTAGATCGTATAATCAAATGTATCAAAACATTTATCGGAATCTAATGACTGAGACAAATAAAAACAGAGACGTTATATTTGATTAATAAATCCTATCTTAAATAGAGATATGTAATTAATATGTATTGAAATTAGTTTAGGAAATGAATTGTAATCTAACAAAAAATCTAAATAATATTAAATTTGTTTGTTATTATCATTATGTATTCAATTTAGTTTAGAAAATGAATTGTAGTTCAACAAAATCCTGATCTATATTAATTTTGTTGTTATTATTTTTAATTATTAATCAAAATTTAATTAGGTTTTCAAGTTTATATAGGAAAACAATTATAATACAACAAAATAGTAATCCATATTAAATTTGTTTGTCATTATATTTTAATTTATTAATCAAGATTCATTTAGGTATTCAAATTCATTTAGGAAAAAAATTGTAATCCAACAAAATCGTAAGTTATTATTTTTAAATCATTAATCAAAATTTAATTAGTTCTTCAAATTAATTTTAAAAAAATTATAATACATCAAAATCCTAATCCGTATTAATTTTTTTATTAAATTTTAATTTATTAATCAAAAGTCTGCGATGTTGTGGTGGTGTTCAGTCGGGAGGGAGGCTGGTTTTGAGTGAGTGTTTTAGGTTTTTTGGGGGCGCTGGTGCTAGTGCCGATGGTTGGAGGGGGAGATTCGCCTGGGAAGGTTGGGCTGAAGAAGGTAGGTCGGGGTTGGGCCGGAGAAGGAGGGTGGCTGGGATCAACGATGGACGTTGCGATGGTATATGTGGGTGGGTATTAGTTCGATATTTTCTGTGAGGGGAGACGGGTCCGGGAGGGGGACAACGGTGGCCGGGCAGAGAAAATTCGGTGTTTAGATTGTTGCGGGGTCGAGGGCAGATGGATCCAGGAGGGCTCATCGGAGGTAGGGTAAGAAAATTCTGGCGACTTGATTGCTGCGACTTGGGTGGGTTGATGGCTCGGTACTGGGAGGGATCAGAAGTTCTCTGGTATCGATGGACATATCTATGTAAGCATATCGAATTAGGGGGCATTGGTTTTCTTAAACTTCAATACGTTCTTGTGGTGTCGCGTTGGACCATTTGGGGGTCCAGATTACACGAGGTTCTTGAGTTAGGAAGAGGATTGGAGGAGATCGTTTTATTTCGTAGGTTTATTTGAGGTGGTGTACCAGGGGCTTGCTCCAAGTATTTTTGAGTGGTTCTTGTAAAGGATTTGTGGAGAGTCTAAACTCATTCGAGGTGGAGGCCGCGAGGTTGCAAGAGACATATCGTTGCGCTATCTTTTATTTCGATCGTTGTTCTTATAATTCCATGGTTCATAAATTACCCATATATGCTTTAATTAACAGTATTTAGGATCATGGTGAGGGGCATGTGTTTTGGCTGTCAGGTGTAATGACGAATTAGTTGCTTTATAATTAATAATATGTGGGGATTTCCTTAAAAAATAAATTAAAATTTAGGAAAAGAATTGATTTAATAAAAATAAAAGAAAAAATATATAGGAGGACGCGGTCGCGGATAGCATATGCAGTTTGATTTGACCGGCAGAAGAAAAGAGGAAGTTTCTTTGAAAGAGGAAGTTTCAATTCCCTTGAAATACCACACCAAAATCGCCTCTTCTCCACATCTCAACAAAGAAGAAGCAGCCAAAGCCAGAGGCAGAATCATGTTTCGTGTGAGCAACAACCTGATCGGTATCCTGAACGTGGTGACGTTCGTGCTGTCGATACCCATCCTGTGGGCCGGTGTTTGGCTCCACCAGCGAGCGAGCTCCGACTGCGAGCAGTTCCTTGAGAAGCCCGTCATCGCCCTGGGCGTGTTCTTGATGGTGGTCTCCATCGCCGGCATCATCGGCGCGTGCTGCCGCGTGTCCTGGCTCCTGTGGGTCTACCTCCTGGTCATGTTCCTCCTCATCCTCCTCCTCTTCTGCTTCACCATCTTCGCCTTCGTTGTCACCAACAAGGGCGCCGGCGACGCCATCTCCGGCAAGGGCTACAAGGAGTACCGCCTCGGCCGCTACTCCGACTGGCTCCAGCGCCGCGTCAACAACACCCACAACTGGTCCAAGATCCGCAGCTGCCTCGTCGACTCCAAGGTCTGCTCCGATTTCAACGTCAAGTACTTCGCCGACACCCTCGAAAACTTCTCCGCCCAGCACCTCACCGCGCTTCAGGTATCATCGCTTCCTTCTTTCACATCTCAATCTCAATTTCGCTTCACTTTATCTCTGATCCTGATTCTTTGTGTTCATTCATCATTCTTTAACTCAGTTTCTATTCATGTTGTTAGCTCTTTTTGATTTTGGATTACTGAATCTTTAATCTTGAGCTATCTCTCTTGTGAAAAGTTGCAGGCCTTTGAGCTATAGTTGACTTTCTCTTGTTTATCCCTTTTTGCTTTGTTATAACTTTATCACCACTTGTTCTATTTGGCATTGATATTTAGGTGGATGGATCTGGTTGCCTACCCATAGAAAAACATTTGGGACCTTTAATTATTCTTTTACAACTAATGAATTCAAACATTTGGGACCTTCAATTATGCTTTTATGACTAATGAATTCATTGGCACATGAGCCTCTTGGCTTTTTGTGATTTGTTTATTTGCCGAATCATTTATCATCATGCATACTTAGTTACATTCTGTCTCGTGGAGAATTGCTTGCTGTAATTTCCGTGTAGAGCCCTTAATGTGATGTTGCTGTGCTTATACGAGTATTCATCCAACATGAAGCTCCGTAAGAGTCACTCTTGAATGGGATCACTTATGCTCTGCAATTTGGTTAAGTTTCTCCAAAACTGGATCACTTATACTTTGCAAATCTGTTAATTGATTTGAAATCTGCTATGTATTTTGTGATGCTGCAAATGGGTAATATTACTTGGTGTCCAATTTATGATATGCATATATTATCATCAAAGGAAAAACACTACTATTGTTTCTAGTTTGCATCTATGTTCATGTGTATGATTTTTCCGAGTTTAATGTGCCTGTTCTGTTTGAATGTGCAGTCTGGTTGCTGTAAGCCATCGGAGGACTGTAATTTCACATACGTGAGCCCTACGAACTGGACCAAGCCTGCAGTCTCCACCCCCTACACGAACCCGGACTGTACCGCATGGGATAACAACCCAGCAACCCTTTGCTTTGATTGCCAGTCATGCAAGGCGGGGCTGCTTGACAACATCAAGAGCGACTGGAAGAAGGTGGCCATCGTCAATATTGTGTTCCTTGTCTTCCTGGTTATCGTCTACTCCATCGGATGCTGCGCTTTCAGGAACAACAGGGAGGACAATTCATGGAAGCGTTACCCATAATTTAGAGGGATGGATATATGGATTCCTCACACTTGCTATGTTCTTATGACTTAGTTTCAGTTTTCTGCTATTGCATTTCTTTTGTATAGTTTGTCAGTGTGGAGTTGACAGCATTTTATCATTGCCTAGCTATGTTGATACATTATCGATCTTATTATATCTTTTTTCTGTTGAATCATTTGTTGAAAGTAGCTTAATACGGGTGGAGATTGTTATCGGATTGGAGTCAAAACACTGTCGGCGGATTAATAAAGACACCTATACCTCCCCAAGGAAGTTGTGTAGTATGGATATTTTACATGAAGATAAGGATCAAACGATTCCTTTGTCTTTTATCAACTCCACAACGGTCTTAATAATTGTGGGCTCCCATCTTCTTTATCTCAATTTTGTTTTTTATGGCAACCAAAGATGATATCTTTTGTCATTCGTGAGGGGCCACAAGTAGTGGATGCACTATTTTGCCACTAGAAGAGATTGAATAAATTTTAGCAATGAGCTTGGGCATGTTTTGGATCTCTCATGTTTGAGGTTGGGATTACTCTACCTCAAAAAGTTTTTCATCTATAACTCAAAAGTTTTGTTCCAATAATTTTGTTAGAGCATCTCCAATGCGACTTCCTACAATAGTTAAAAAGCTAATGCAGAGAGTGAAAATGTAAAAATTACTCTCAATGGGACTTCCTACATGACACCCTACAATAGAAAGCTCCCCCACATTTCATCTCTTTCTCCTTACATGTAAGTTGAGAGAATGAAAATATGGAGAGCTCCCCACATTCTCTCTCATATTGTTTATTTTTTATTATATATTTTTTTACTTTACTCTCTCTCCTACAAACTTTTTATTATTAAAATGTAATAAAATATTATTGAATTAATATATATAGCTTAAATGTAGAGAGTAGGGCTGCTCATTCCCGGTTAATCGGAACCGGTCAGCAAAACCAATAACCGAATCGGTCATCTTCGGTTTTCAAAATCAAAAACCGTGACCGGACCAGTAATGCTCTAAAACCTAACACTCGATTAACCGGAAAAATTGACCAGTTTTTTGGTTTAACCGGAACCAGCTATAACATTTAAACTATTTGAGAATTAATTTGTCCTAATTAGAACAATTAACTCTTAAACCGTATTCGTTCCAGAATTAAAATCCAAAACCAAATCAAAATATTAAACCATTTCTAAAATAAAATGGCAAATACTATAGATTTAAGCACTAAACCAAAGCTTTAATCCAAAGAGGAAAAGCCAAAGGTCTATGGTCATGGATTAACAAATGCTCCTTATTAATAGAGAAGATAAGAGGAAAAAATTTCAATCTCAGCGATGTGTGACTTTCAACTCTGATTTGGGTTGTGGAACTTCAAATGTTAAGAGGCTGATTTGGTTGGAAAGGGAAATTAAATTTAGATATATAATAAACATGCATAAATGTTATGGGAAGACTGTTTGGCATAGTGGTTGGGTAGTATCTTTCCTTTCCTTTGCAGAAAATGCAGGTTCAATTCGCGCTACTACCTCTTCATTTTTTCGTTGTTTGCGAATTAAACCACTCTAGTTTAATCGGTTAACCGCGGTTTATTAATTGCAAAACCGAGAACCAACCAGCTAAATCTCGGTTATTTATAATTGGAACCGATTATGTGCCGGTTTATCCTGGTCTGGTTCTGCCCGGTTCCGGTCGGTTTCTCAGTTTTCGGTTTGGTTTGACCAGCCCTAATAGAGAGCATGGTTGAAGTTAAACATAAAAAAGTGGGGCTCCCTACCCTTATTTTAATATAGGGAGAAACATTGAAGATGCTCTTAGTATTTCCATTCCCTGCCTTATGTACGAGCAAATAACGATTCTAATATGCGTGTAGAAGATATGATACTGACGATTATTGAAATGCTCAAGTACTAATTTAACGTCCCCGCTTTATTGGTCTCGCTAGAAAAGTTCCATGAACTTCCCTTACCTCGTTTATTGACTAGTCAGTTTGCTCGCGGACATGCTTCTATTTTTTAGTTGTGTTTACTATTTAGGGTGCTTCTATGCACATTTTGGCTTTTGCCTCTGTATTATATTTTCTTTTGCTGTTGATAAAAGCACTAACAATACAACAAACGTAAGTTTATTTGGTGATTATTAACATTTTTTATTTACCGTGGTTCTATGCAAAAACACGATATAGTTATTGTGAGTTTCTGCAATTTTCCCTACTATAAATGGATTTTGAGTTACAAATAGTCAGCTCTAGGAGTATCCAAATATACTCGGTGACCCGACAAGCCTTAAACCCGAAGGCCTGACTCACACATTGGGTGAAAGTTGTCCAACCCTCAACATAATAAGGTGGGCCTCGGGCCAGATTTCCTCCACTCGTCCTTGACCCGACTACCTAAGGTTAGATGTGATTCAAGCCCAGAGCTCTAAACCTAGCCCATTCCTTCTCTCAAATCTATCTAAATTTGTCATATTAACACCTCAAAGCCCAAAATCTACACTACCCAAACAACCTAACTTCAAAAGCATAGCACAATAATAAGTCCAACTAATTAACCTCAACAATTTGATGCACAAAAAGAGAACCGAATAACCCAGTCCAACTGTGATCTATTATTTAGTTGATGCTTCAAAAAGAGCAATTAGGCATATAAACCAGGAGTGTGCAAAATTTTACTGAACCGAAAGAATCAGACCGAACCAGACCATTTAGTAACCGAATTGGGCGACTCCGATCTCCTAAGCAACTGAACCTCTATCGGTTAGGTCTACGGTTTGAGTTCTGCTGAGCCGTCGGTAACCGAACCGAAGGTGTAATAAATTAACTGAAACGACGCCGTTTCTTGGAGTTTATATACTCTCCTGAGGGTTGACCAAAGTCTTCACTTACACTTTCACCAAATCGAGAACTCTAGAAGAGACTAGAGAGGAGAGACGAGAGGAGAAATCGACTCCGACGTGACCGAATTCGACTTCGACGTGACCGAATTCGACCCGACGAGCTGAAATCCCCAACTTTCTTCTCTCCCTCGCCTCCATCTCCCTCACTGTTGCCATCACCATAAACTTCCTCTCCTCGACCCTTTCCTCCAAAGTCCAAACCTTTGTAACTTTGCTTTTCAGCGTCTTCCTCTCGCTCCGATGACTATAGACAGTCCGATTCAAGGAGTGTGGCTTTGTTCTGGCCAGTAGGTGTTGTATGGTATTTCAGGGAAAGTTTTTGGGATGAATTTGTTGGGATACGGGGGATCTCATACATAGTAGTGGATGAAAATAACAAAAATTTAACCCCGATTCCTAGCAAGGATCTACTGCATGTTTAAGTCTAATTGATGAAAATGTTAAGAGATCTATGATTATCACTTGTAGATCCGACTTTACTAAACCTTTGAGAGTGCACAGGTTCTTCACGAATCCGGACTTGAACCCAATTGGAGTGGCCTACGTATCTTGTCCCTACAAGAATCAAAGTCTGCGTAGTTCGATTGAAGCGTCTCCATCGGGATGCGCTCTCTACTGGTATCCACACGAACAAGTCTTGATCGAAGATTGACGAAGATCGATCTACTAGAATTGATCTTCTCAAAATCAGATCTGAATATTAGATAATCAGATCTGGGATTTTAGGTGGAGTTGCTAATGTTGCGAAAATCTCATTAGGGTTTCATGAAACCAATGCAACATATATGTAGGCCATAGGGTGTAGAGATTTTATTCTTAATAAAATTATATTAATTATGAATTTCTAATTCAGAATTTTCCTTAAAGTTCGTGTTCCATAATTCCCAATTGCCTAATACAAATCTTATTCGTATCCATCGCCACGGACCCGCCACGGGGTAGTGGCCGATTTAGCCATCAAGTGGCCAAGTCCTCCGCCACTGACCCGCCACGGGGCAGTGGTCGATTTAGCCACCAAGTGGCCAAGTCCTCCGCATAGACTTTTCTTGTGTTGCTCCAAGTAGTAGAATAATGTAAAATTACAATAAAGAAACGACACACATGCCGTATTTAAATTACATTCCCAAAACTTTAAATAGCAACACGCAAGTAGCAAATTAATTACATCCCATGAAATTAAATAAAGCGGAAATATAAAACATTCACATTGGTCATAATGGGCTGTGCTTTGCACCATGCAATAACATTCATCACACATCATGTTATCAAACAATCATGTTATTAGACAACCATAAATATATGAGAAAATTCTAGATAACCCCCTTTAATTATATTCGAGTCTCACATGAACCCCCTGAAGTACAAAATCAATCTGAGA
>JAYMTP010005478.1:0-13295 GCA_036897365.1 Geranium brycei
GAAGGAATGTCGACACCGCTAAGAGTACCCACAGTGCCAAAAAAATCTTCAAGCCAAAGGTGTGTGGTGTGTTGAGGTAGATGACAAACAAAAATGGAGAAGAGAGATTTCGAGTGGCCGGAGAGGAGCTGGTTAGGGTAGAAATTTTGGGAGGAGGAGGTTTGGGTGGAGGAGGTTTCATTTTTTCTGGTAAGGATTGTACTCTGTTTGAGTATGTAGGATATGTTCTCTGGTGGTCTACTTCAAGGACTAGAATACTCCAAAAGTGAATAATAAAGAGATTCAAATAGATATTGGTATCTCTCTAACCACCAAAGATGGAATAGCCTCTGCAAACGCGGCAGTGTACGTTCATACCAACATATATGTACGTGCATGAATACCTTTAGATGGGGTGAATGCCAAATCGAGTGATGACTGTGGTGATTGCAGAGCGTCCTGCAATATACTTGCTGTTCCAGCTCCCACAACACCCACCTTAACATTTGGGGATCCAGCAGCTCTTTAGAAAGAAAAAAAAAACCAATTTTGTCAGAATAAAGAAGGAAAAGAATTCAAATATTTCATAGAATTCAGACGCCCTACATCGTGTAAGACGTTCTGTGGGTTAAGCACTTAAAGAATATTATTTATTTATCTAAGCACTTCTTTCAATATTCAGTCATTTAAAAAATGATATACTAAAAGAAAGTTCTGGTACTTCCAGACAAAAGGAACAATCAAGTTACAAAAATAATATTTTTTTTCAAATATAAACATGTGTGTGGACAATGCACACACAGACAGATATTCACATCACAAGATATATCTGAAAAGGCTTTCAATAAAATATTATAAATGAGTACAGCTTGGAGTTGGTTGAATGGCACTGGAAGCCCAGACATGGTTTAAGTCACGGTTGAGAACCCAAGAAGATGAAAAAGAGTAAGAGATAACTATGAACCACCGCTCAGGGAATAACAGGAATCATTCAAACTTAGAAAAAATAGGAATGTGTCCTGCTGTAAAATATAAAGCTTACTTCCATGCCTCTAGAAAGACTGAACCTGCTTCTGGAGAAGTTATGATGACCCAGTCAAATGTCTTATCTGCTGCTGCTGCCACCATAAAACAAAATAAGAAGAAAAATGGTGAAAAATAATTCCATTCTTGTTATTTAACAAAGCTGAATTAGCACTCATTCAACTGAACATAGCAACTCACAAGTATGAAAGGCACACAGAAATTTATTAAAATTACCACTTAGCCATCAACACTCAAACATACACAAGATTCTACAAATTGTCATATGAATTACGTAGCCAGTTCTCCCAAGGTGTAGACATGAAAGCACACTTCTACTTGTCAGATTTCCATCCAGGGCAGGCAGGATTGTAACTTCTGCAATTATTACAGAATAAGGCATCTTCTAAAATCTGTGGAATCTTCTCATAACTTGGTGTTAAAGCCCAATCCACCCAAAAGCTCAAGTGGATAGGTGGAGACTGCAAGATACTTATCAAGTGGTCACTGAGTCCTGATTCTTTCAAACTCATATTCTTTGAACCAAGAATACATGAAGTGTGAGGAAGCACAAATGTGTCATAGGTACAAACCAAGCTCTGATACCATGTTAAATCTCGATTCAAATAAAAGATCAAGCTTATAGGCGGAGGCCCTTAGATGTTAATCAAATGGTCACTAAATGTTCTTTCAAAGTGGAACACTTGAACACTTAGTATCAGCATTTTGTATTAGTAAGGACAGCCTATGTTAGTATTTCGATCATTTTAAGAGATGGTCTTTGGCCAGTGGTTAGTTTCCCGAAAACTAGTAGTAGTCAGTCTTCGTCTATAAAGAGTATTAATTAGTAATAGTTAGTAATCCTAGAATCAACAATATGAGATTTCAGTGGGTTGAGTTGATGAATAACGAGTACGCATTTTAGCTTGCACTGGGACTGCATCTTACCTTGTCTTTTTCCACCTATATTTCTTGTTACTATTCACATATTAAAGTTCATAATCCCTGAACAGTGCACCTAAAACCCTAATTTATTTTAACAGCAATAAAAGTTTTTTATTGATTTGAAAAACTTAAAACAAAATACGAAAAGAGAAAAGAGAAAAGAGAGGAAAAAACCAGAAAACAACATAAACCCAAGGCAACGAACACCTAAAACCCTAATTACCATTCTCGTAGCCCCGGCTGACAATTGCAAACCTGTTGCAGGGGAATTTCCTAACCTTTCTTATGGAAAACCATACATGAAGACCACCTCTATAGTTATGACAGAGCAGGACACATAAGACACACATCTACACTGTTATATGAGCAAATGTAGAATAAGCAATTGGGTTTCACAAAATGGAACATATCAGAATATTAGATCAATATAAGCTAGAACCTCCGATCGGACACGACCCATCAGCCCCCCAGCTCAAATCTCAAAACAAGGCTATCATTATTTGGTGATTATGACCCAAACTGACTATTTGTTGATTTTTTACAGGGGAGCAATAATTTAATATTTAGTAAGTGCTTATCTTTAGGAAAACAAACAAAACTAATAAATAATAATCAAAGAAAGAAGATAAAAAAGAAACCTAATGACATTATTCTTATGTGTGATAAAAAGTCAAATGGTGAGCCAAAGATCATAAAACACCAAGCAATTGTAGCTATTCATGTATTTACAAAAGATTCATCATACAAACTCAGCATAGTCCAAACATTTCGTGAAATTAATTTGATAACGGGCCACCATTTGCACATACATTACTCAAATTCATGTGTCAACAACAAGCTAATCTAGAAAGCTAAGAACTTACCACTTAATAGAGAAGAAAGCCTACCCAAATCAGGCATTCGTCTATGCTGGATAAGAGGAAGCTCCAAACAATTGATCCCGTGCCTGGCCTGAACTCAATATTACAAATTATATCTTAGTTGCATAATCAATATTCAAATATGCATATGTGCAAGATTAGCATTAATTTCAGAGTAGTCACCCAGGCATGTTGACCTGGTTTAAATAATGTGATTGTAACAATTGATGTAGGACCAGATGCATAAGAAAACAAATATACAAGCCATAATTCTTGGTACATCATCCACCGCCATATCAAATTGAGTGTACATAAAAAATTCAATTTCAGAAGTATGAGATGGCATGTAGAATTATAAATGAGAAAATCTTAAGCTGGTGCAAGTCATGTTCTTCTTATGGGACTGCAGCAGCAGATAAATCAGATTGGAAAACTACATAACTTTTCGAGATCATTTATTAAGGAAATATTTAAAATAGGATATTTACGACACTCTTGATAACAGATCATAAGCAGATCCAGAATAGTGGTCAAAGATGAAACTTCATGGATGGAAATGATTGTGAAGTGGTGTCAATGCAAAATTTCATAAATTAAACAGCTTCACCAAAGGGTGCAATCTCATGGATGACATTTTGGTTAAGATCACATACAAATGGAACATATAAGAGGAATTAAATTGAAATTTCATAAAAACAAAACTTATATGATTCATCACATCTATAGAACTCATTCATTTCTATTGGCATCATGAACAAAATGTCAGTCACAACAATTGAACTTGAATGAAAGTCAATTAAAAACTACACTTACACTGACATCATCGTAAGATAAAACTTGTTCAAATTCACAGTTTTTAATCTTAAACTAACATTATCCCTAATTTTGCAGCTCCATTATATCTAATGCGGAAAAAGCACATCCTAGACATTTCCTCGAACACTCACCGTGTCCGGGAATGCATTACCAAACAACAGCACCACATTCTCGAAAAATAGAGTGAAATCAAAATCAGAAACAGGACGTAAAACTGACAGCGAGAATTGAAGAGAATGCGACGATGAGATAGATTTGCAGAGCCAAGATCTTGCTCAAGCACATGAGTGAACACAGATTAAAACAGGGAGGAAGAAAGAGGAGTACCAGGGCAGCGATGAGGCTGGCGTTCTTGCCGCGTTCTCTGGTGACGACGACCTGAGGATTCGAAGTGGAGGCATTGATTCGCCGGTGAATTTGCAGACAGGACTGCGGAGGAGATAGAGGAGAGAGAAGAGGAGGAGCATGTGCCATTTGCCATTTGCCATTTGCCATTTGCTATGACAGCTGTTACCAAATCGAGGACAAGACCCACTAGTTAACAAATGGTATTAGGGTGTTAGAGGTGTTGGAGGACACGTGTCCGACAATGGTAGGACCATCAAGGCGTGTGGCTGCACCTGCACCGCCCTACTCTACACTGCTCTGTGCCCCAATTTCCAGCCACCCCGAACTTCTGATTACGCTTCACAAAAGTTCATTTCTGAGATTTTTTGTGTGTATGAAGAAAAAAATGACTATGAAAATCTATTTATACATTATTTTAGGGGAAATGGCACGTACATCCGTTTAACTAAACATCCTTTTGTACTTACACTTAACAAGTAAAAGCTTAACTTCTAAATCTTTAAATATTTCGTTATCTCATTCTCATTCAACTTGACACGCTAGTTTTATGATAAAACAACAAATTTGGCCTCAATATTTTATTAAATTTTCATTTAAATGTCATTGTTTGATGTTAGTCAACTACAACACATTAAGAGCTTCTCGAAGCACTTGATTAATTTAATGTCGTTTGATAGGCCTTAACATGGAGGTGGAACTCGAAGCATCAATGACTAGGGTGTAAGCGAGGTGAATTGAGTTTTAATTTGGTTGGGTTGGGCTCGTGAAAAACGTGTTCGGCTTGATCTCGGCTCGAGCTTGAACGAGCTTATACAGCTAAACTCGAACTCAGCTCGCTTAATTTTTAATCCCATTATTCATTAAAAGCTAAATTTAATATTAAAATATATAATTGATTAAATACTTTTCAAGTAAGTTCAAGATCGGTTCGATTCAATTTGGCTCATTTTATTTCATTATAAATATATATTAAAAGGTATAAAATATATATATTAAACAGGCCGGCACGCGAGCCTAACGGACCTTAAAATATCATCCTTGAGCTCGACTCGTTTATTAAATGAGTCCAACATTGAACTCTAATTCGGCTCAAGCTTAATTATAAAAATCTCGAAACGAAAATTTAACGAAACAAGCATGAGCGACTCGTTAAAAACTTGGCTCGTTTACAACTCAAGCCATGACCAAGATAGCCACGAAGAGCATGGACCATCGGTCGTCAACCATGTTATAAATTACTTAAATGTGGCAGAGAAGGTAAGAGCACTTGCTTAAAAAACCAAATGCGAGAAAGAGGATGCATCTCTTTTGATTATGATTTTTAACAAAATATATGTGAGAGATGTCAATAGTCATTCCGAGCACTCTTTTTATTCTTATTATTTTTCAAATAAAATAATTGAAAGATAAGACTAATTTAAGGGTTTGTCAAAACAAAAATGAATTTAGGGTTGTATTCAACGAAATTATTTGAGAGTTAAAATTCGATTAACTGTTGTTGTTGATTGCATTTCTTTTATTAAGACGATCGAAAAATGGTTTCATTATGCTTAATATCATCATCCACTTAATTTATCATCTATCTCACTATTGCAATATTTTTCAAATAATTCAATACATTTTGTATTGAACTTATCGATAAGTGTTAGATTATAGGCTCATTAGGGTTAGGTCACATATATTAGAGTTTCCTAGTCTATTGTGTATTAGGGTTTCCTTATTCCCTCTATATATAGAGGTCTCTTGTACATCATAAAACACACATCAATAATATATCTCTCTTATTATTCTATCATGGCATCAGAGCAATAACCGATCATTGGTTAATTCTCTAAGAATTTCTCGTTTTGCCCACTCGTCGATGATTTATGATTTTGACAGGTGGGCGAGTCAATTCAATCATTCTCTCAATCTCTAACCTATCGCTTTCGCAAACCATCACCTCAGTAGTCCCGTAACCAAACGTAGCCACCACCATCATCCCACACCCTCGTTCGTAGCAACCTCCCTCGACCAAACACCAATTGGCCTCAATACCATCGCAATCAACACCAATCCCCACCAATCATCAAAGCCACCAACCACCAAAGTGACCAGATCACCGAAGCCAAGATCAATCACCGAACCATCACCCATCAACACCAATTACCAATCACTCAACATCAACCCATGTCACCAAAGCCAACACCCACATAATCCACTTTATTTAAGCCACAAATCATCAACAACGCATACCATCGGCAAGTTGTCCTCAACCAGTTCACTTTCCGGTGAGCTTTGGTTGTCACCATCGACACGTGAGTCTCTTGTCTCCGTTCTGGTCGCTCTACATCGCTGCCGACCTCTATCCTCTGCCGTCAACCTCCGTCGTCAACCTCGGCATCACCCTCGGCCATCGACAAACCTCTCTCGTATTCTGCAAAATCAATATCGCCGACAACCACATCGGCACTCTCAACACCGATCATCCAAGCCTTGCAGCTCCGGTCCTCAATCGTCAACAACCTCCAATGCTCGGATCACGTTGACGAATCTCAGACCACAGCAACACTTCAACCTTGATCTCGCCGAATCCAAGCCTCAAACACCATATCACCTCAATGGCATCCTCACCAACCACAATCATCGCCGCATCACCTCGACGACATCCTCGGAGCCACAATCATCGCCGCATCACCTCGACGGCATCCTCGGAAGCCGCAATCCTCACTGCATCAACTCAGCGGCATCCTTGAAAGCCACAATCTTCGCCGCATCACCTCAACCGCATCCTTGGCAGCCGCAATCCTCGCCACATCACCTCGACGGCATCCTCGACAGCCGCAACCCCTCGACGACATCCTCAACAACCGCACGCTACCACCTCCGACGGCCGACTCGAGAGCTCTTGCTTTGATCTGGCGACTCTCGGCCTCATCCTGTCATCAACATGCTCTCACAACTCACGTTAATCCGGAAGCCCGTAATCTGAAAATCCTGTAAGCCGAAAATCCCGTAATCCAGACACTACACGTGAGAGAAGTGTAGAGCATTAACGAAATCCAGCATCCCGGCATCCGCACATCACCATCCACTCCTGAAATCCTCAAGGAGAAGACCGGAACACACATCATCTAACTTCAAACTCAATTCTTGTTGCACCGCATTGAGTTTGAGGGATGGCTATTAGTTTATAGGCCCATTAGGGTTATGTCACATATATTAGGGTTTTCTCATTCCCTCTATAAATAGACGCTCTTGTATATCATAAAACACACATCAATAATGTATCTCTCTTATTATTTTATCAATAAGTTATGGTGAACGACACAAATTTATATCAAAAACATGAAATTTTGAATAGTTTTTACAGAAATGAGAGAATTACTCTCCCAAATAATTTTTAATAAATTTAAATACAAAAAAATTACCCAAGAAAAGATATTAAATAAAAAATATATGTGGTTTCCTATAATTCAACTCACTTGGGGTGTAAAATTATATAAGTAAATATAGGAAAGGAGAATCAACGGTTCAATATGCTCCTTGTTCTCATCACGAGTCATCAACATGCATCAACGACCATCTTAACTCCACTCTGGCATTGACCTGGGCAAGTGCTTATGAAGAAGTTCTTGCCTTTCTTCAACACAATCTCGTCATTTCCTGTATTGCATTTTACGTCTTCTCCACCAAAAGTGCACATGTTGTAGCCGGCCTCACACACATAAGCTACATCGTTCTCAGCTGGATTATATTTAAACACTACATCACAAATAATTAAGTCAAAAAATAATGATAATACAGTCGCTACGTCGAATATTTGTTTTGTTTGTTAGTCATGCAACTACTCGTACAATTTCGATTTAAATCCAGTATTATTATTTTTACAATCTACCGGTTGACTATAAATTTGAGTTGAGCTAAAATGGTCTTATAGAGCGCAAAGTTAGGCTTTAATAGGCCGCATAACATGTTTTTCTTCTTATCGTAGCTGTTTATTAATTCATAATGAAACTTATTGGTAAGGATTAAGGGAGTACGAGCATTGTACAACAACAATATGTGTGATTCAAAAGGATAATCACTCTAAAAAGGAACTTAACATTGATGTAACAAAAAAATATTAAAAAAATAAATCTATACAATTATAATACTTATCAGATTAAATTGTAACAATAGGAATATTTAAGAAACTAAATTAGAACAAAAACGAAACCAAAAATTTAAATCATAATAAAATCCATACTTCAAATTCTTGACACGTGATTCTTGAGATTGAGATTTGTATCGTTACCTAGTACATCACCGACAGAAAATTTCTTACCAACCGGCCACTGATATACACCAGGAGCCCAACCTTTGTCCTCTCCAACGATAAAAGTTGTCGCATCCGCAATTTTAAAGGATAGAACCAACATTATGGTACACAATACAAACATTGTTAGAGTCACTAAGCCGCGTCATTTTTTTAGTTAAAATGAGAGTACACTTAATTAACAACTAATGAAATAAAAGAGTAGCTTAAATATAAAAAGACATTAAGGGGACATTTATACACAAAATAGTTGAGTATACATGTGATTAATAGAATAAACAATATACTAAATATGCGTTTATAACAAATTACTAAATTAGAACTCTTTTGAATTTGTCAATACACCAAATATTAATGACCCTTAAGAACTAATTAGATGAATATTTAAAGCATATTTAGTAAGTACAACATTATATGATAAAAGTTTTAATAATAAAATAATACAAATTTTCTAGGCCGGCTCAATTCCTATAAACTTCTAATTTAACCTTATTCGATTGAGTTATAAACCTCAGATTTGTTAGATATCTTATGTATTTTTGTCATTTACTAAAACTAATTTAACCTTATTGGATTGAGTTATAAACCTCAGATTTGTTAGATATCTTATGTATTTTTGTCATTTACTAAAACTTCATTATGTTAGTACTTGTTGAACGCCATAATAGTATTAAGTAATGGCAATACATATTGCATAATAAATAAATAACTCTAGCCACAATCCGGTCTCACCCATATTCGGACAATCTGATCAAAATCGCCACAGTTAAACGTCAGTCATCGTTTTGTACTACGGTTGAAGAGTCTAAGATATATGAGAATTGATTATTTTATTGTATAGATTGTTATATGCAGATGAGTTTTTCCTCAATCTTTAAAATAAAACATTATTTGTGTATTAAACATTGAGACATACACTTGTATAGAGCTTAATTATTGGCTACCTTTATTTATTTTTCCCTCTATAACTCATGACATTTATTTTTAAACATGACTTGAGATAATTTTTTTATATTATACCGTTCTTAACTATTAAAATTTAGGAAAAATGGACATACACCCCTTAAATGAATACCGTTTGCATCAACGCCCCCTTAACTAAAAACATTAATTTATTAAACCCCTTAAATATTTTGTTATCTCACTTAGCTTAATTATAACAAGCCCAAAATGAAAATTGAATGAATTAAGCGTGAGCGGCTCGCTAAAAACTTGAATCGTTTACAACTCTAGTCATTACGAAGACAGCCACGAAGAGCATGGACAATCATCTGTCAACCATGTTATAAATTAATTAAACGAGACATAGAAGGCTAGAGCACTTGCTTAAAAACACAAATGCGAGAAATATTGTTAAAGTACCACTTCTGAAAGATGTGAATCTGTTAAACCCCTTAACCATGTATTAAAAAATTAAAAAGTATTTTTACAACAATTTATACTTTTTTAGAACATATTTTTTTATAAAAATATTAAAAATAAAAACAATGTTTTAAATAATTTTTTTTGTTAAATATAAATTTTAAAAACTATTTAAAAATATATATTATTAAAGTTAGTTTTATATTATTTATTTCATAAAAAATTAAAAAAGCAAGTTAAAAAATGTTTTTAAATATAGGTATTTTCGTCATTTCAAAGAAAAAAAACTTCACATAATTTTCAAAATATTTAACGGAGAGGAGTAAATTGATACGTTTGGTAACTTAGAGAGTTTCACAAAACGCATCTTTATTTCGGGAAATGTAAGTGAAAATCGTGTATACGTAGGTGGAGGTATATGGAATTATTCCTTGGTTCCATACAAAGGGCTATTTTTACATTCGAAAATGGAGTCCATTATGTGCAAATCACGTGCCATTATTTTGGCTTGAAAGTTAATTGTGTTAGGGCAAGTGAGATAATGAAATACTTAACGGTGTTTAACAATTAAGTTTTTAGTTAAGGGGGTACAGGTGCAAGCGATGTTTAGTTAAGGGGATATAGGTAGAGGTGCTCAATCCCGGTTAACCAAAACCGGCCCCTTGAACCGATAACTGAACTGGTAGTGTTCGGTTTCTGGAAATTGGAACCAAAGTCGAACCGAAATTAAGTGGAAACCGAATGTTTTGTTAATTGAGAATTTTAACTTGTTTTCTGTTTTAACCGGAACCAAATATTAATTTTAAATTGAATGGAATTAAAATATATCATAAATATGTTTAGTCTAGTGGTTGGGAAGTTGATTCCTTTTCTGTGAGGTTGCAAGTTCGAATCTTACTGCAACCTCTATATGGTTTGGACGATCGAGAAGTTCTCACGGGTGTGGAATATCCAAACAACCAAAGTTCACAAATCTACTACGTAGAGTGTAAATCTATAATCTAAATTATCTAACACTAAATCTATAATGTATCACAGTGAAATACGGTTGTTTATGGTTTGCTTCTGAACCAAACCGATTAATTCGGCTTGAAAGAAATTAAATAGTTACCGAATTGATGAAATTTGGTTCGGTTTGAACATATTGGTTTTTAGTTTGGTTCGATCTGTTATGAATTGAATCTCACGAAATTCTGACATTGTAGGCCGTTTTTACATATTATTTGAGTCATGTGTTCAAACGGTCTATTTTCAGTTCAGTTTGATTTTTTATCGATCCTCATTTTATAAATCGAAATCGAACTAATGTAGTTTCAGTTCGATTCGGCTTTGAATCAAACCAATTCGATTCTTTTCGATTTTGTCAATTTGGTTATTTTTGGGCACCCATGTAAGTGATATTCCCTTATTATTTTCTAGGCTCCAACAAAAAAAATGGCAATATTCTCAATGTTGTTAGTCATCAATATAATAGTTAAATAAACTTGAAACATAATTTACCGCATCCAGTAATGCAAATTTTCATATAAACTAATAAAATTACAATGTCAATTAATAAAATTCATAAGTGAGATTTTCGATCGGAGAGTTGCTTTGAGATTAGAGAGGTTCCATTAAGGTTCGGAGAAGGTTTTTGCAGTAAGGTATGGAGGATCTGCGGGAAAAATGGCAGAGGATTTCGATGGCAAGAGAGGAAGACAAGTGGTACGCCTTGAAGAGTTAGAAATCAGAGACACATTAGTGAATGTTTCACACTATCTGGTGGGTCGACTTTTATCATAGAGGTTTTACGATTTCGAGGCGATGAAACATTTTACGGCTCGATTGTGGAAACCACAAAATGGGGTGTTTATGCAAGCAATGGAAGATAATAAGTTCCTCATTCAGTTCCACACAGAAGAGGACGTCGAAAATGTTCTAACTGGATCGCCATGGATGTACAGTAGAATGACATTGTTACGGGAGTGTTTGACACCGAATGTAAGTCCTATTGGTGTTCGATTTTTGACGATTTCTCTTTGGAATCAAGAAGTGCACGACCTTCCTGCTGCCATGAAGGATAAATCATTGAGAAAAATTAAAAAGGCATTGGAGGAGGTTTTTTCATCCGACCTATCAAATTTTAGGAGCATATGGCGTGTGTATATGCGGATTCGGGTGACCATTCCGTTGGGGACCCCAATAAAACGCATGATTCTAGTACTCAAGCAAGACGGAGAGGAAAGTTGGGCAAATTTTAAATATAAACACCTACCAACATTATGCTTCATATGTGGTATCATCGGTCACGCGGACATGGATTGCACAAAAGGGGATATTGGAGATTATGAACAAGTTGAGAGGTCGTATGGAGTTTGGCTCCGAGCACAAGGTAAATCGACCAGGCACATCAGATGCGTACTGGTCTATTGGAGCCGGGTACGGGCCTAGGAAGCAAAGATGTATCGGTGCGGGAGGGATCGTCCTCAACAGCTCATCCGGTTGTTTCTACTAGAATGACTTAGACATAAAGGCAACCACCAGCGCCCAAAGGAGTTAGGCTCCCAAAAAGAGGAGAACATAATGGAACGAAGCGTAATGATGAGGTAGGAGATGAAGGCAATGCCGCTAGAATTTGATTCGTTGAGGGCGAGGCAACAAGTGGAGGCCTAAATGTTTGTTGTGATGCGAATTTAGTTGCGGAGACCCCAAAAGGGAGTTGCCAGCCATTGTGAATGTATTGGCATGGAACTGCCACGGTCTTGAAAACCCGCGGACCTTACAGTTCTTAATCGAGCTGATAACTCAAAAGAGACCCAAAATTATTTTTATCAATGAAACTCACTGCTCAGGGTACTATGTTGAAACGGTACAAAAATGTATTGGTTATGAAGGTGAAAAGGGGGTGTTTACGACCAGACGAAGCAGGGGCCTAGCAATGTATTGACGTATCTTCGATGATGTTCAGGTGATTTCTCAATCTCAGAACCACATTGACTCGATCATTTTGATGAAGGGAGTATATTAATACCGGCTGACAGGATTCTATATGGAACCGAATCGAATCTTTAGACACCAAATTTGGAAACTTCTTAAAAATCTCTCTGGTGTTCATACGATGTCGTGGTGCGTTATCGACGATAATGAATAATGTTATGTGTGCAACTAACAGTAAGGGTGGGCTACCGTACCCGGCAGGACTAATACATGGCTTTAATGAGGCTCCTGCAATTTGCATGTTGATTGATATGGAGATAATAGGGCACGAATTTACCTAGGACGATTTTTGGCTACTTTAGTCTTCAAAATTTATCAACTTTCTTAAATTTTGAAGACTAAAGTAGAAGAAAAAAAATCTTCATTATATTTTGGGACGAAATGAACGTGAACCTAATAATCTAAGAGAAAATGTCATATACCTCTTATTAAGTATACATCATTTTCACTTAATTCCCTTACGTTTGGATACTTATTCTCAGATTTCAAAAATTACACTTTACCTCTCTCCATTAATTTTTTTAAAAAAAAAATCATCAAATTTGTTTATTGGCTTAAAGTGTAATTAACTTTTTTCTGAGGGAAAAGCGAATTTATTTATTAAATAGCAACTAACCCGGCATAAAGCCGGACAGCTGAAGCTACAGATGGTGGGACAGACTCCTCACCATAATCTCAGCTACTGTTAT
>JAYMTP010005479.1:0-13294 GCA_036897365.1 Geranium brycei
CCCCCCCCGAAAATTTTCTAGTCATTAACTATTGAATTGTGTGCCATGGCGGTGGTGGCCACTAGTTTATGACAGTGACAACTAGTATTAATGATTTTTTCATTTTGTGTGTAAACGACGAAATGTTTTATCGAAAAAAAAACATAGTCAATGTTAATTTATCGAAGAAAAACATAATTAATAGTATTTGATGATATGATTATGACGGCTTAGACAAAAAAAAAATACTATTTTATACTCGAATAAAATTAGACAATGACTTGAACCAAGTTTTGTGGTAGAATATCAAATCTATATATTTTCAAGTGAGATCACTGTCACTTACTTCACATAATTATGCACATAATATACAAGCAAGATATATCTCCGAGTATCACGCTATGATTTGAACCTTGAACCTGAGTTCAATGAGCAAATTTTTATTTATGCCATAAACCATTGGGCTAACTCATGATTGTACTAACTGTTGTTACCACTTAATCTATCATTTTATTTCCAAATTCAATTCATAAAGTGACTATGATCTCACTAACCACTTGCCCAAAACAACTCTAACCGTTTTTACTCATATGTTAGTTATTTTTAAGTGTTTTCAAATTCAAAACTTAACGTGTATATGATGTGACAACTACTATTTATGGTCTTTTACATTCTGTGTTCTGACTAGTTTTATCGGGAAAGAACATAGTCAATGTTCATTTATCAAAGAAAAACATAATTAATAGTCATAATATAATCATGTTAGATTATAGGCTCATTAGGGTTAGCTCATTAAGAAGTCTCATGCATTAGGATTTTCTTATAATATTGTGTATTAGGTTTTCTATTTAGTTTGATCTATAGTCTATATAAAGGGCTATCTTCTATTGTTATTGACAACAATCAAATCAATAATATTCACTATACTATTTCTATCATGGTATTAGAGTCATATCTAGTTCTTGGTTAAGACTTTCGCTAAATTCGAGTTCTAGCCATTCGTCAATGACGAGGGTATGGCGATCAAGAAATTGTTCACTCATTTTCATCAAAGGTTCAAAGTTCAAGATTCGAGATTCAAGGGTCAAGTTTTTTCTATATCAATGTTACAAAATTCAAAAGGTTTAGTAATTGTCCTTAAAAGCACTCGTTTGCTCAAAGAGCAACAACCAAAGTGTTCAAAAGGTTTAGTGATTGTCCTTAAAATTGACCGTTTGCTCAAAAAAGCAATATCCAAAGTGTTCAAAGCGTTCAAAGATTATCAAAGTTCATCTTCATCCACCAATTATGGCCAATGCGCCTCTACTCAAAGGTTATCAAAGTGTCTGAAGTGTTCAAATGTATCAACAGTCAAAGTTTTCAAAGCGATCAAAGTGTTCAAAGGATATAAATCATCAAATTGTTTAAGTTCAAACTCAATTCGGTTTAAACCGTATTGAGTTTGAGGGGCTGTTAGATTATAGGCGCATTAGGGTTAGCCCATTAAGAAGTCTCATGCATTAGGGGTTTCTTGTAGTATTGTGTATTAGAGTTTCTTATTTGGTTTGATTTATAGCATATATGAAGGGATCTCTTTTATTGTAATTGACAACAATCAAGATCAATAATATTCTCTACACTAATTCTATCAAATCATGATGACATAGACAACAAGAATACTATCAATAAACTTAAATATAATTAGACAATGACTTGAACCAAGTTTTGGTGTTGAAGTATTTTCAAATTGTCAGAAACTCATCCCATATAAAAGTTTAAGCTAATAGGTGGAGGCTCAGATTGTTATATAAGCTGGTGAAGAGATTCACATCTTTCAGATGTATGATTCCAACACCCACACTCACGTGGAATACACGTGAAAACAGATGAGCGGGGGCAGTACAGAATGAACGCCCTCTGATCCATCGAAACAGATGACATGATCCATAGGCTTTTAGGCCCGATGGTGTGATGGAGGTCACGTCCAAGATAGCACCAAGCTCCATGTCAGAAGCTCAACCCATCTAAAAGCTTTAGTTGATAGATAGAACCTCAAATTGTTATATAAACTGATGAAGAGATTCACATCTTTCAAATTCCAACACAAATAAAGATGAACTCTTCTTCGTTAATATTTTTTGACACACACATGGACAAGATACAGAGTAGTCAATTTTGTCCTTTGCTCGTCTAATGGCCAAAGTAATTACCTCATTTTGTTTGTCCTCTTCATTACCACTTTAATATTTTATAAGTAATAGATTCAAAAATAACGTTTTGTAATTAATGATTTTATTGTAGCATGAAAAAAAAACTAACTCTCTTTTAAAGTATTTTTTATTACTCTTTGTCGTGTCATTTTTAACTACCAAAAAAAGTCATCATTCAAATATTTTATTAAAGGATTAATTACATTTTTTACGTACTAACGTGGCCCGTTTTACTCTTTACTACAATTATAATAAAAATTACTTTAATGTCAGCTAATTGTTTTTTTTTACACTTTACTCTAACACCGTTAGAATTTGGATGGAAAATCTAGTTTCTTTTAAAAGAATTCCTCTGAACTGATTTGAAATCAGTTAAGCTAGTTTGACATGTATCGAAAATAAACCAGAATTAATTTTTGGTATAGAAAATTGGACCGGTTCGACCGGTCCATCTCCTTCCTATTCGATGATTCCCTCCGGCGTGTCTCCGACAAGCTCAGCACGGTGAGCCAACTAAAATAATATTAATGATTAGTAATATTAATATAATTAATAATTAATAACATATTAAAACTTTCAAATGTCAAAACTCTCTCACACGAGCTTCGTTTCGGGCTCGTAGTAGATCAAATCGAAGGGAATCGGAAGATCAACAACTTTGAATTTTTTTTGTCTATATATTATTAATAATTAATTATATAACTTTTTTAATAATTAGATCTGGATGACATTAATAACTATACATTCGAAATAAAAAATAAAATAATATAAATGATTAAATAAAATAATATTAATAACATATTGAAACTTTCGAATGACGTAACTCTCTCATATGAACTCCGTTTTGGGCTCATAATATATTAAATCGAAGAGAATCGGAAGCTCAACAATTTTATAGAAAGAGTTGTGTCAATATATTATAAATAGTTATTAACACTCAAAGTTGTTGATCTTCCAATTCTCTTCGATTCGATACACTATGAATCCGAAACGAAGCTCGTATGAGATAATTATGTCATTCGAAAGTTTCAATATGTTACTAATAATTAATTATTTATATTATTATCACTACTAGTCATTAATATTGTTTTAATTGTCTCACCGTGTTGAGCTTGTCGGAGAGACGCCGGAGAGAATCGTCAAAGAGGAAGGAGATGGACCGGCCGAACCGGTCCAATTTCCTGGATCAAAAATCAATTCTGATTTATTTTCAGTCCAAATCAAACCAGCTGAATTGATTTCAAATAAATTCAGGGGCATTTTTGTCTTTTTGAAAGAAACTAGGTTTTCTCCAAATTCTAACGGTGTTAGGGCAAAATGTAAAAAAACGCAATTAATTGACATTAAAGTAAACTTTTTATTATAGTTGCAGTAAAGTGTAAAACGCGTCACTTTAGTACGAGGAAAGTATAATTAACCCCTTATTAATTTATAAGAGTTAATGAATACAATCTCCCTTCTTATTTCCATGCATAAATAGACCAGAAAATTAGTAACATATTTTCATTTATTGGGATAGACCAGGCCAACATGATATTCTTTACTTCTAATTTCACCCTCTAAATAGTAAATATTACACTTACAAGTTCATCAGAAACATTGAGTACATAACTAAATACATGTACAATAGTACACACACATCATTTGTTGCTCTCTCGCTCTCAATTAATTACAACAACACAATATACATTTACATTTTCTATTTCCTTGTTTAATGCCATAAATGATATAAAAAAAAACCTGTGTTTCTTGACATCTTGGTCCTATATATATATATATGCGGTGTTCCTTTACAACCCTTTACTCTCTCTCTCTCTCTCTTGAGTTCCTTGTTGTTTTCAAGCCTAGCCAATTAACCATGAATGCTCTTGCTGCTACAAACCGCAACTTTCGTCATGCAAGTCGCATTCTTGGCTTGGACTCTAAGCTTGAGAAGTCTCTTCTCATCCCTTTGAGAGAAATCAAAGTTGGTGTTTTTTTTCTTTCTTGTTCCCTGTTTTTTTCTTGTTTTTGTTTTTTCTAATTGTGGGTTTTGATGATTTGTGTAGGTTGAGTGTACTATTCCAAAGGATGATGGGAGCTTGGCTTCTTATGTTGGATTCAGAGTTCAGCATGACAATGCTCGAGGCCCCATGAAGGGAGGAATCAGATTCCATCCCGAGGTGTTCATGCATATATATTCTCATTTTGTTCTTCAGATTTGAGTCCATGCATGTTGGTTTTGGTACCTTGTTTATTTGGATCCATGTTTTGTTCTTCACGTTCATGCATGTTTGTTTTGTACTTCACATTTGGATCCATGCATGTTTGTTTTGGTACCATGTTTTGTTTGAATCATAAATGTGATTCTGAATCCATCTGGGTTTTATTTATTTTTAGTGGGTTTGACAAGTTGTTTGACTTGGATTTTGTGGTACCCACACAGGCTCGTGCGTTTGAGTTCATGCATGCATGTTGATTTTGTTTTGGTACCTTGTTTTGTTCTTCGTAGATTTGGATCCATGCATGTTTGTTTTGGTACCATGTTTTGTTGAATCATCAATGTTGATTCAGATTCCATCTGGGTTTTCTTTATTTTTGAGTGGGTTTTGACAAGTTGTTGACTTGATTTTTGTGGTACCCACATGGGCTCAGTCAAAAGTTGTTTTTTGATTCCATTATATCAAATGGATTTGTGGGTGTATTTCAAATGGATCAGTCTATCATGTTTTTTTATCAATAATAATTTAGAAAATCTTAATCTAATTGTCCACACGATCAGATCATTTTGATGCCTTCACAAAGATATTTAATCTTTTCACTTTTCTTTTTTTATGTTCTTGATTCGTTAAAATTGTAATATGCAGATCTTTGTTTCTCACTTCAACCTTTTCTCTATGTATGATGCAAAATCTATAGCTTTAATAATTTGTATAGCAAATTAACATTTTAGAGGTCAATACGAATGATATCTATGCTTTGCATAATAAGACATCAAATGAATATACTAAAATTGAATTTAAGGTACCATATAAAACTTGCATTATGCAAGTAAAGATCTAGTGAAATGTTTCTCCTCATTTTTTGGTCTCTTATCTTCTTTTTATGGTTAATTTTCCATATTGTTTCCATCTTTTTCTTATCCGCACGAGCAAATCCTAGCTACCTATTTGGATTTTCTAGCTAGATGCTTGAAACATACATGTGAAGTGGTAGAGACCGATGCAATAAGCGTGTACATTGTTGATTTTAAATCCTCACCCTAGTAGTATTGTTGCTTAATTTATTGTTGATAGAATTGAAATATATATTGTTGAAATATGTCTTGAATAAACACCGACTTGATTCAGCCGGATTCAAGGGGTTGCATCCCTTTTCCAACAAGGGTTTCTGAGGAGCAAAGTGACTCCAAAAGTTGTATGATATGTTGGAGCTTTAGTTTTTCGTGTCTGGACTTAATTTTGAGCTTCTGTTGACAAATCACATAAACCTGATGTTCTTGTTTATTGCTTTACTTTCAACTATGTGCATATTGTCTTCCCCGTTGTATATAAAACATAGTAAGCTCTTGTTTTACTCTTAATTAAGTTGGGTGATGGAAGAGACATGACCAATATTGTAGTTGAGTGATTGATAGATGTGTTATGGGATATGATGTAATTAGGTTGATCCAGATGAAGTGAATGCACTGGCTCAGCTGATGACATGGAAGACAGCAGTGGCAAACATACCATATGGAGGAGCCAAGGGAGGTATTGGGTGCAACCCGACGGACCTCAGCCTAAGCGAGCTCGAACGCCTCACTCGGGTCTTCACCCAGAAGCTTCATGACCTCATTGGCATTCACTCCGATGTTCCCGCCCCCGACATGGGCACCAACTCGCAGACCATGGCTTGGATTCTCGATGAGTACTCCAAGTTTCACGGACACTCGCCCGCAGTCGTCACGGGAAAGCCCATTGATCTTGGAGGCTCATTAGGAAGAGAATCTGCCACGGGGCTTGGGGTCGTGTTCGCTACAGAGGCTCTACTTGAGGAGCATAACAAGTCCATCTCGGGTTTGAACTTTGTCATTCAGGTACTACACCCACAAACATATACATATTTTCATCAGAGTCAATTCCCAAGCTGGGAAAAGGAAACTCTAGAACCAGAATGGTTGAAATGTTTGAATCATGTCCTTGTCGCTCGCCTTATACTCGCAAACAGATAGCTAGCTAGCTAGCTAGCTAGCTACTAAATATGATTGTTTTGTTACTTATTTAAATGGTGGTTTTTGTTATGAACAAGGGATTTGGGAATGTGGGTTCTTGGGCGGCCAAGTTTATTCAGGACAGGGGAGGCAAGGTCGTTGCTGTCAGTGATGTCACAGGGGCGATCAAGAACCCTAATGGGATTGACATTGCAAGCCTGCTCAAACATAAGGAGGATGGAGGGAACTTGGGGAATTTCCAAGGTGGAGAGGCTATGGATCCGAATGAAATACTGGTTCATGATTGTGATGTTCTTGTCCCCTGTGCTTTGGGTGGAGTTCTCAACAAGTAACATTCAAAACCCTCTTATGTTTTACCAGTGTAGTATCTCATTCTTACACGGTTTGTCAAACTTCATCAAAATCGAATCTTCGACTAATCGTGTTAGCCTTTATGTTGGTCCACGACTGACCTCATACTAACCCATGATTAGTTTGATTCATTTTTAATTAATTTTAAGAAAACATGTCAGTCTAACAAGTGTCTAACGTTTTTTAAAACACTCCAGTATAAGTCAGTTGACTATTTTTTTCAAAGTGGCAAAATTGCCCCCGGAATAAAAAATAATTTTTTAAAAATATATTAATTTAAATATTTTGTTTCTTTTGAAATAAGTACACATTAAATTTGTACCATGAAAGCAGGAGACAATCACTCATTGCAAAAGTGGATACTACATAAATAGCCAATTTTTGCAATATCCTTAAAATTATGTGTGGAATCAGATAATTTGGTGATGTTATGTGAATGTGATAAGTTTACCGATATCAACTTGTTTTTTACTAGATCGGTAGTTTCTGATAGAATTGGAGTTACATATTCTGGTTTTATAGAGAAAATGCAGGTGATGTGAAGGCCAAATTCATAATAGAAGGAGCTAACCATCCAACTGATCCTGTGGCTGATGAGGTAAGTACTGTATATATTGCATTATGAGACTCTTAATTCATCAGCTAAATCATTAACATTGACCACATCTTTTATTATTCAGATACTATCTAAGAAAGGAGTTGTGATCCTCCCCGACATTTATGCAAATTCTGGGGGTGTTACTGTCAGCTATTTCGAATGGGTTCAGGTAAAAAACCCAAAACAAACATACATTGTTAGGGAAGTTAATTGTACCTTACATAATAGGATCACTCAAAGAAACATATGATATGCACATTAGATTCATAAGTGGTGCCGATCATGGCCTCTTTATTAGGAGAGTCTAGCCGACCAGCATGTTATCAGTGTTCTTATAATCCTAAGACGCTAGTCGGGCAAAGAGACCCAATTGAAAAGATGTTAGAACACTGTTTTTAATATCATTGTTGCTGGGTCGAATGTCCCCACATATTATTGGGCCGATGACACATTTCATACACCTAATCAAGCTCATTTTGCACATAATAATCACCAAATTATTTTATTGACTTTCCAAACCATGGACATTTGTGAGCGACACACACGTGAACTCAATTTTGTTCCGATTGTTTTGGTATACCGTTTGTTTCAGATTACGAGAACCAAAACTTAAATTAAAATTGACCGGTTCCCTTAAAAATTGAAACATAACCAAACCATTACCTGTGGTTTGGTTTGGTCATGTTTCCAATTGGGTATCATTTATTTGTACGTATTTATGAAGTGGAGGCGTATGTTATTGTGCAGAACATTCAAGGATTCATGTGGGATGAGGAGAAAGTGAGTGGCGAGCTTGAGAAGTATATGCGTAGAGCTTTTGTTGACATAAAGCAGATGTGCAAGACTCATGGGTGTGACCTCCGCATGGGTGGTTTCACTCTTGGTGTCAATCGTGTTGCTCGTGCCACCCTCCTCAGGGGATGGGAAGCTTAATTCACCCACACCCACCCTTCAATTTTAGGCCCTCTGTTTTGTTTCCGACAGAATGAACTCTTAAGACCTGGTTTATCGTTTGTTTGTGTTTCTCATGTTTTTGACTTCTCATGGATCTTTCTTTAATTTCAAGCTGTCTTTTAGTTGTTTTACGGTCTGGTTAATTAGAATTAGAGAGTTGTTTCCCATAACCGAACCGGTTTCATTCGTTTTTCGTTGCAGAAATTAAAGAAAGATTAATTGAGGAGAGAACTCTAAATTAAGTATTGTAAAGAACTCAAAATTGAGGAGAGAAACCTTAATTCTTTTATCAGCAAGAATTGAAAAGCAACCCTAATTAAGTATTGTCTATCTCTAGCAGATCATTGGTTCAGATAGCGCCAGCTGTTACGTGGAGATACTTCATAGCCGGTTCCGGTTAACCGGCCAATTATGATCTTCAAAACTGATCACCATACCAATTTGGTCCGGTTTGCAAAACTAAAACCGTGAACCAATTGACCGCGGTAATTGGTTTCCCCAGTTTCCCGGTTCGGCCCGGTCTCAATGAGCACCCCTATTGTTTGGCATGCCCAAGGTTTCCATTGAAAGCTTAACATGCTTCATCATTTCCATAAGCTTGTCCTGCACCATCTATATTCCCATAGGCCATAGCAAATAAAAAAGGCAATATCATAACTTGCAATTAGTTACAGGAAAGTCACAAGCCCTACCTGAATCTCTTTTCTTCCATTCAAAATATCATGATGAAACAAATCAGCATGACAAAAATGTACACAATTGGATGAAACTGGAAATTAAAGAACTTCACGAGAACCTACAACAATATGATTCATCCCTCTCCGCTATCACGAAGGAATTACAGCAAGAAAGATGCAAAACGCTACTGATCAAATGGTAGAAGCAATGAAGGCAAACCCAATGAAACTACTCTGGATTCTTGGAGTTCTCATCTTGCCAGCTTGCTTGCCATTGTTTGTCGTAGAAGGTTGTCTCGTCAATCAGCTTTTTCAGGTTGTCTAAATCTTCATTCTTGCGGACCAGAAGTACCCCGGACACAGCTACAAACAAGAGGGTTTTACAGAAGAAGTTGCCCATTTGGTCAACGAGACCAACTCCAGTCAGGCTATCAACTAGGTAAGCCATGAAGAACCCTACCATCGCTGCACGGCCTGCATAGTGTAAAAATGGGATTGGCGTGAGCATGTAGGGTTGTTCTCCGACACACATGCATTTTCAGTAATTAAAGGACTTATTAAAACAAACCGTTGAGTAGCTCTGCTTCGGGTAGGTGGAACCTTTTCACCCACGCCCACCAAGGAACGATGGAGGTGTCAAAAACTACAAGGTCGTCGTTGCTGGAGCTTTCTGGATTTAGCTCCAGAAATTTTCTCCTCCTAGCCTCTGAAAGAAAAGATATCCAAGACCTTAAATCAGATATCAACTGTTAATTCGAACCTCTCCTCTCCATCATTTTCCTCCTCGTTTTAAGATATAATGTTGCATTTCAAAAGCAAGCAGACATACACATTGTTCGAAACGACAATATGAACCAAGATAGGCTATATTCAGATTAACGTCAAGCTTTTCAATCCTTACACCTTCACATGTAATTCGGAAACAATATGTTGCTCGCAACTTAGAGTTTCAGCCAAAATGAATAGGTTTAAGCCGTTACATTTCCATATTTGCATCACCGAACGATTTTTCCTTGGTTAATAAAACTATGCACCTTTCCAAGTTACTATTCTTGTTCAAACTAACATTCAACGAACAAAAAAACACAAAACCAAATCATGCTTCAAAGTATTTTCATGCACTTGTTATGGTCAGCAAAAGCAAATAATCCATATGTAAGCTTACATTTCAATTTAATTTTTAACCCTGGACACAAAGAACATGAAACAATCTTGCTCTCAAACACAAGTCACATAACAAGAGTCCATAGGATTTAGCATATATAGGGCTTTCAATCACAAATGCCCAAATTAACCATAGATTCAAGACTTTGAGCTCTTCTCTATCCCTAAAATTTCTCAGCAAATTATAGCATGAAAATGAAGATAATTAGCTCACCAGCATCAATAACAGCATCCCAATTGGTCTTGCCATCTTTCTGAAACTGCTTCAAATCCCAAGTCCCACCCACCCACTTAGGGTTCTGAAACTTGGTCACCACCTCCGCCGCCGGAGCAGCAGCTCCGTTGGAGCTCTTCTTGGTCTCCGGCACGGCCAATTTCTCCTCCTCCTCATCCTTGGGGTCGTCGACGGCGACAGTAGCTCCTCCATTATCCGCAGAAGAGGCGTTGAGCGCAGGGAAGAGCAAGAAGTGCCTTTTGGTGGCGAGAGAGGGGTTGTAGGCGAAAAGGGCGTTTGGGGAGGAGTGAAGAGAAAGGGTCGCGGGAGGAGAGAACAAGGTCAAGGCCATGGAGATCGACATTGGTGATTCCTATTCCGATTCGGAGAAGAAGAAGAAGCAAAAACCAAGGTCAGAGTGTGGAGCTACTGCTTGAGCTATCCACAGCCTCACAATAAACTTCGCTCTTCTATTTCTCTACTCTTATTACAGATTGGGGAAAATGTATAAAAAAAATTGTATGATTTTTTTTACTTCAAATTACATTAAACAAAAATATTTAGATAACTATAACTACGGGTTTTATATGATTTGTGCATAAAATCACAGAAAAAATTATTGTTATCACTGTTCATTTATTAGATTTAATAATGCTTTAATTAGTGATCATTATTCACTTGTTTATTAGTATCACAATGGACTGCGGTAAACTTGACAATGCCCTTCTTATGGAATTAATTTTAAAAAATTAGAATTAGAATATATGATGATGTATCGTATTATTTTGTATTTAATTAATATTTAAATTTAAATATTAATTAATTAATTAACCTTTAGAGTTTAAGGATAATTAAGATATTTATATATGTTTAGATATTCAAAAAAATCCATTTAAGTTCAGGTGAGAAGTAACTGATATTTAGTTAAATTTCTTTTCAGAAAAAATATTTAGTTAAATTTGAGTCCAACTTGAAGAAAATAGTCAAGATTAATGAGGCTTAGTGCAATAATAGTTGCTTCGCTTGAGTCTAGCTCAATTTTAACGATAAAAAATATTTAAATTCAATTCGGTTCGACAAGCCTAGTTATTACTAGCATGTGTATATATTATATGAATCGGCTCACGAGATTGTCATGTCTTTAGAAGGTTCTTGTTATTTATTAATAGAAATCAATCTCTAACTTAATTAACTAAATTTGAATTCACCTCAATTATAACATATTTGAACTAAATACTTAATAAAAAATATTGAGAAACTTATTAAAAGTTTATTGACAATTCACAACACACTTATAGGGTTGTCCTCTTTTTATAAGGGCAACTACAATAGTTCTCCTTGCATTTAAACTAATATATGAAATGATTTGCATTGGAATTTGTATAATCAATGTGATCATTCAATATGATATAGCCTACCAAAAACTTGAGAATACAGAAATTTACAATGAAAATCATCAATCTAGGAGCGGTATTATTGGGGAGAGTGACGATGGGACTATGAGTTAGGGTATCAATGCTTTAGGGAAGAGAGAGACTGACTGATGATTACCCCTCTAAGCAAAGGCATAAAGTGGTTTGAAATTCTCCTTTCACATTTATCAAATTCTCATTTTTTTTTAATTTAAGTGATATTGATGGGTTAATGCACAAAATGGGTTTTTTGAATATCAGGTTCTTTTCTTGACATTTAAAATGTTCCCGTTGATGTAAAATTTACGGCTTTTTTAAATTTATTTTGTTCTTAACATTTAACTTGTGTTTAATTGTTCTCTTTTTGACTTGACATGAATATGGGTGATGAAATGCTAAAAATTGTGTCCTTAAATTGTTCTTTGTTTGTAGCCATGATTGGACAATGAGTGAATCAATTAGGGATAATAGTAGCTTGATTAATAATGTGAGGAGTGGTGGGTCAGGGAAGAGAGGGTCACAGGGCTGCACAAGAGGCAATGAAATCCATGGGAAATCAAATGTTAGAAAGACCTTTTTGACACAAATGATGATTGGAGTGAGAGCCAAGTAAAAAACTGAGGTTCAAATGTGATAAGGTCTCTCAACTTCAAGTCTGCTCATGAAGACTTCCTCTCCAAGTATGCATGGAGAGATCCCAAGAAGATGCAAAGATTATATGCTGAGAGAACTAGAAATTTTGATGTTGTAAATGCTGGCTGAGAAAGGACGGTTCAGACATTAGAACGATTCATAAAGATGCATAACCACGTGCAAAGAGAAGGAATAGATGCTAGACCTCTCAATGAAACTTCAATTAGACTAGGCATGAAAAAGTGGGGTTGTGACTGCAACAAGTTACATATGGGTCATTTTCTAGGGGTAGAGGTTGGTGACCAATTACAATATATAACTGAAATTAGCCTCATTGAACTCCATAAACCTCTGCAAAATGGCAATGAGTGTGTCTGGAACGAGGAAGTACTAATTGCAATCAGTGTTGTTGATGCTAGATTCTATTGCCACGCCCGAATACTCTATTCCAAAATATTCGAGTGTACGTGCGACACTTAATCACGTTTGCAACTCGTATGCTCGTGCTAAGTCAACCTTTACGCTTGCTAAATGTTTGCAAGTAGTGTGAAAGCGTTAATCGGATCGCATTCGATAGGAAACAAGGTGGAATTGTGGGAAAACCGTCCCAATTTATATTATTATTAAGTAAACGGGAGAACTATACAAGTTAATGTGGAGTTTTAGTTGATGCCCCAAATGAATTCTTACACCTCTATTTATAGGAGAGCCATCCTCCAATGATTGACTAAGATTTCTCGAAATGAAGGGTCGAGATTGGTCTTCTAGAGAGTTTCGTCCAAATAGATATGATTGTTCTGTTAGGTATTATACGATAATATTAACTAATTGCGGAAATTAATAAAATTATAAAGATGAATAAGATGAATTATACAACAATACATAAACTTTATAAACCAATGGATATAAACTCGGAATAAGTCGAGGCGTG